>JACVEI010000071.1:0-218608 GCA_018115615.1 Pestalotiopsis sp. DP-2020a | reverse complement strand
TTTTTTTTTTTTTTTTTTTTTTTCTTGATTCCCAGACGTCAATCTTTTTGGCTCGCAACGTCTTATCGCTGTGGTGTGCCGTTTCGCGTGCTGGCTCCAATTATTAGGTTACTGCCACTGCTGCTGCCTTCCTCAGGTAACAACTACCTAATCCTCCTGCCGGGTCCGCCTAAGCAAGCAGAACGGGGAGTTTGTTTCTCAGGCAGAGAAGAGAGAAGAGAGAAAGGCTCGCAGATGCGTGGCGTGACCATAGGTACACGATTGAGTACGGATACCACATTCAGAATCCCAGGTCAGGATCCGCACGCGGCCTGCCGCAAGTGAACCCGATATCTACCTATTCCCAGCCCAGAGAAGAGCGCAGAGCAGAGTGAAAAAAACAGGGTCCCACCCGACGCCAGAGCGAGCCACGATCCACGCTGCCACGGTCCCACGGTCCACCAACGCATCTCTCGTTCTCGCTAGTCGCCTCGCACCGTCACCGACCCCCGACCCGCACACGCAACTGCGCATATTTGCATAACCACGGTCACCCCAAACGAGGAGCAACTCAATCCTGACCTCACACCAACCTCTTCATCGCTCCCGTCGCGTGCGCGCCCGTCTCCTAGCGCGCGCCTCCCCATCAGGTCGAAAAGCTGGCTGCGCTTACCCTCCTCAGTCAGGCCGACACGGAACTCTCGCTTCAGCAGCATCTCGATCTCGCGCCCGAGCTGCTCCAGTACAACAGTCGCCTGGCTCCCGATCTCGACCCCGACGACCCGTTGACGATGGCGGCACAGCCTGTGCCTCATCAGTCGACGGATAGGAAGCGTGTCAAGGTCTACGAACTGCGCAATAATGACTGGTTCGATCGAGGCACCGGCTTCTGTACCGCCGGCATCCACGTCAGTCTTCAATCCCTCTTCTATTCCTTCCTCCCCGACCTGCAACGCGACGCCATCGGCAGCGCGCTCATGTGGTTGCTGCCCCTCGTTGTCGGCTCGGTCGTTGCGCGCGATCGAGTGACACCTGTCTTTTGTCCCCATATGCACATCCCTATGATATCCACCGAAGCAAGCATGCCCGCTAACCTAATTTCCCGACCAGGTGGACGGTGATCAGAGAGAACCCAGAGTGACAGTCGAGTCCGAAGATCCGCCTCATCGCACGTTATTGGAGACGCGAGTTGCAAAGGGCGATTCGTTCCACAAACAGCAGGGTGCGTCTTGAAACGGTTGCGCCGGTGAATACCGTCGCGTGGCGCAAAGGCTAACATGTGTGCGCTTGCAGAGACTCTGATTGTATGGACCGAGCCGAGCAATGGCATAGACATGGCCCTCAGCTTCCAGGAGGCTGAGGGCTGTACTATGATATGGCGCTTTATCAGCCAGATCCAGACGCCCTACCGCAACATCAGCGGTGCCGATGACAGCTTTTCCGATGACCTCGCCATGGACGCGCCAGCCGCGATCTCGCTGCCAGATCCGAATATCGGCAACCTCCCAGAAATTGAGACGCAGCTGCGCATAATGAGCGGTACTGCCAATGGCCGCGATGCTCTGACAAAATACGTGCTAAGCCAGGACCTTATCGGGAAGCTTTGTCCAATTGTGTCAGAGGCCGAAGACCTGGAAAGCCTGAACGACCTACATCGCCTGTGCAACATCATGAAGATCATCATCCTGCTTAATGACACGTCGATTATCGAGCATGCGGTATCCGACGAATGCGTCATTGGCGTCGTCGGGGCCTTGGAATACGACCCTGATTTCCCGAGCCACAAGGCTAACCACCGTCAGTGGCTGGAAGATAAGAGTCGGTACAAGGAAGTCGTCAAGATCGAGGACGCGCAGATTCAAAAGAAGATTCACCAGACCTATCGCTTGCAATATCTCAAGGATGTCGTCTTGGCCCGTATCCTAGATGATAACACCTTCTCGGTACTGAACTCGCTGATATTCTTTAACCAAGTGGATATTGTACAGCACATACAGTCGAACTCGACCTTCTTGATGGAACTGTTTGACATTTTCAAGCAGATGGGCGAAGACAACAAGAGGAAAAAGGACGCAGTGCTGTTCATCCAGCAGTGCTGTACGGTCGCCAAAAACCTTCAACCACCGGCCCGGCAGACGCTGTACAACAACTTCATCGTCCACGGGCTCTTGTCTGTAATCAATTATGGCCTGCGACACACGGATACTGCGGTCCGCGTGGGTGCTACGGACATCATGGTGTGCATGATAGACCACGATCCGCAGATGATACGGCAGACCATTTATCGACAGCTCAGTGAGAACCAGCCCCCACTCACCGACTCTCTGATCGACCTCCTTCTGGTTGAGGTGGACCTGGGTGTAAAATCTCAGGTGTCAGACGCCCTCAAGGTGCTCCTCGACCAGGGCCCGCTGCTCCAGGAGCAAGCTTTCGCTAAAGCCAATGGAGGAGACTATGCTGCGCGCGCCCAAGCAAGGCTACACGCCACCATTGACCCTCAACAGGAGAGATTCTTGGAGTCATTCTATGATAAATCCGCCATGAGGCTCTTTGCGCCATTGATGGCGCTCGAGGGCCGCACCAACATGGATTTCACCGTTCAGCAAGCTTCCATGTTCACATATCTCATCGAGATTCTCTGTTTCTTCATCCGACAACACCATCACCGCAGCAAGTACTTTGTTCTAGATCATAACATCGTCCAGCACATTGAGAAGCTCCTCGACTCTCCGGAAAAGTTCATAAAGCTTGGTAAGGATCTTGCATGCGAAAGAAGCAGTTTCGGTAATATAGACTAACTAGGAATAGTTGCGATCCGATTTATGCGTCAACTCATTGGAATCCAGGACGAGTTCTACATCAAGCAAATCACGCACAGCTCCGTCGTTGGTAGCATCCTTGATGTTCTCATCGCCACCATGCCTCGGGACAATCTGCTGACGTCTGCTTGTCTTGAATTCTTTGAGCACATTAAGAAGGAAACCATTAAAGACATGATCAAGCATGCCGTCGAAAATTACCGGGAGAAACTCGAAAAACTGGCGTATATGCCGACTTTCGTAGATTTGATGAGAAAGTATGACGAGACGCAAGGCTTCACCGCGCCTTTAGAGAGCAACTCCTATGGGCCAGAAGAGGAGGCTCGACGTGCCAGGCAAGGTCAGGTCATGAACCCCAGGACCGGTATCTTGGAGCAGCTCGCAGTCGATCAGAACGATGACGAGTACTGGAACACATCAGACGAGGAGGATGAACTGCAAATCCGAATGGCCAACCGCGCACCATCGGCAAATGGATCTTTGCCTGCTGCCAAACTTGTCGACTACGCATCTGATGAGGATGTCGATGAGAGTATTGAGGAAGGCGACCTGGTCACCGATGGCCAAGCCAATGACGAGAAGATGGACGACGAGGAATCTAGGGGCCTGGGATCTCTGCCAAGCCCGCCAGAAAGGCTATCCGAGAAACGCCGCCGAGAAGAAGACGAAGAGGACGAACTTGGAAAACTTGTGGCCCACAAGCGGCGAAACAGCTCGTCGGCTAGCTCCAATGCGTCAAGTACATCCGGAATCCTCGGAAAGAAGAAACGTCTTTCTGGAGCTCGAGACGCAGGAGGTGGACCCAAGAAGATTGCGATCAGTCTGTCTTCCTTGCCCAAGGAAGGGCCCGAATTGGTCACATCTGACGACGAAGAAGCATCATGATTACTGTAGGAGCCATTCGAGGCCTGCCACTATGCAGCGGAATCGGCTTTGTAGGGAACTTGACAAACTAGGGACAGGAAGGGGCGTTTCATGGCGATGCTTCGATTTGATTTGCAAAGGTTAGAGCCTAGGAAAGGCCTAGAAAGGGGATCAAGGGATCGGCTCTAGGGTGTGTTCTTCCCCTACGCGTGAAAGGGGAATGCGGAATGTTTTCAATGTCCTTGGCCCGTTTGACATGGGTGCCAAGTCCAGTTGCATTTGCGCAGTCGTCAGCCCAGGGTTTGGTAATATACCACTGTACCATATCGCCCACAATATACTTGAGACAATATCAGGTTAATACGCAATCTTCTTTGGATGAATGCGGATCCTGATTTGTACAAAAAATGGCTAATATGTGAACGAGTTGATGGTGTTGCCTGTTATTGCTCTCGTACTGTGATCAAGATTCATATCAACATGCCGAGCCAGTCTCCTAGTTTGTATTCATATTGTATACTTTTCACAATTTAGCTGCCACCTTGGCTGCTTCGGGCTCCGAGATCTCAATAACAAGTTTACCAAATTGCTTGCCCTCCCTGATATCCTCGAACAGCCCGTCGATGCCGGCCAGGTTGTCCAGGCCCTTGACGGTCCGGCTGACGACGGGCGTGATCTTCTTGTCCCGCACAAAGGCGACCATGTCGCGGAACTCGGCGCGCGAGCCCATGGTCGAGCCGCGCAGCTCGACGTTCTTGAGCACCGCCTGCATCAGCCAGTCCATCCGGGGCGACGTCGTCATGCCGTAGCAGCTGATGACGCCGCCGGGCTTGAGCAGCCGCGCCGCCCGGCCCACGATGTCGCCGCCAGCGCCGTCGACGACGGCGTCCAGGAACGGCCGGTCCTTCGGGAGCAGCCTCTGCAGCTCCTTGTCCCACGTCTTGGACTTGTAGCTCACGCCGCCCCGGGCCCCGAGCGCCACGGCGCGCTCGATCTTGTCGGGCCCGCCCGACGTCACGTACACGTTGCACCCCAGCGCGGCGGCGAACTGGAGCACCTGCAGAGCCACGCCGCCGCCGATGCCCGTGACCAGGACGTTGCTGCCCGGCCGGACGTTGTCGGCGCCGCACTTGGTCACGAGGGCGCGCCAGCCCGTGATGCCGACGAGCGGCAGGGCGGCGCCCTCGGCCGGGGACAGGTGCGCCGGCGCGACCTCCACCTCGTCCGCGGGCATGGCGACGTAGTCCTGCGCGGTACCGTCGGGGACGAGCGCGGCCCCGCCGATGACGCTGAACTTGGCGATCTGCTCGGGGCCCGCGGGGTCGGCGGCCCAGCCGCGCGAGGGCGTGATGAGGACGGCCTGGCCGAGGAGGTGCGCGGGGCTGCCCTGGCCGAGCGCCACGACGGTGCCGTAGCCGTCGGCCAGGATCGGGTGGTCGAAGGACAGGCCCGGGTACAGGGCCTGGCGCTGGAAGAAGTCGCGGTGGTTGAGCGCCGCGGCGTGGATCTTGACGAGCAGCTGGCCCGGGCCGGGCGCCGGGATGGGTTTGGTCGTCAGTTCCAGCGGGTAGTAGACCTGGCCCGGCTTGCCCGGCGTCTTCTTGAGCGTGAGGGTGCGGGACATGGTTCCTGCTGGGCTTTTGTGTTCAGACAGATGCTGGGTGATGTTCAGAGGTGGTCACGGAAACTCGTATTTTGATGTTTTAGATAGTGGGATTATTATGTTACTTTTTCATCAGTACTAGAAAAACAATCGCATTCACATTGGATGATGATAATGATAAGAAAATGTAATAATAGGAGGTTTACAGCAGATAGGCTTTGAAATCATTCCCAGACTTCTTTTTGCCGAGGCCGTTTCTCTCACCTCCATTGATGCGCATCATATTCCGTGACCTTGCCTCAATTGATCAACACACCCCGCATTCAATGGACAAGACGTCAAGAGCCGCTGGTTGTTCCCATACAAACGGTTGTGGGGGAGGTTCTGTAGCTTGAGCATTGGCCCCCGGTACAGCGGAGAGCTGGGACAGACCTCGGTTCCCAGAAAGGACCCCTGTAATTGCTATCTAGGGCGCAGTGATGCTATTTATGAGTAGCCGCGGGGGTATGGCATACCCGTATTATTAAGCCGGCCATGTGTAGATATTTTGTTACACATGCGACTATAGAATGATGTTTTTATAGTCTTCCAACCTGAATACCTTTATCGATCCTGCATGTCCGGGTCTCAAGAGTGGCCGAAGAATGCAAGGAAACTTTGATCTGTCTGTTGTGAGACAGGATGTCGCGAGGGCCGAGATTCGCATAGTATCCAAGTATGTTCTTCCTTTTCAGTGTCAGAGACAAGCAAAAAGTCTTGAAGGTGCAGGCAGTCGGATCAGTGGTCGTTGAATTGTTTTAATATATGTTCTGACTTCTTATAGGGCTGGACGACGGTATGTCTGGTATCAAGTGATTGTCCATTTACCCCTGACCTTGGACAAGTTAGCGAAAACGAGGTCGCCGAACTATAAAGCGACCCGCTGTATAGTCGCCGAACATCTAAGGGTACGACGCCAGCGTCGCCATCTATCCAACACGGCAGAATTCATGTAATTTATGAATAGAGTATGATTTGTGCAATATCAGGCCACGAACCAGCATTTCGGGCTCCATCCCGAGAACCTGGCACATGGGAGCAGTGGCTTTAGTCCCCGAGATCGCCGAGTCAGGGGATCTCAAGGGGCGTTAGAGGCTCAAGGGACAATGACTTGGTCGCCGTCCAGCTAGTAAACGGCGTCTCGACGGCGACCTGTCTGCTGCTCGACCGCGTGGGACCCCGAAAAGGGGCTCCATCCAGATGGGTGCTTTGTTTCATGAAATCCCCGACCGAGATCCGCCACTGCACTTCACGAGATGGCGTTCATGCACCATGCAAGCGGCACAAAATACCGTTCGTGGGGAAATGCTTGCGCAAGGAGTGCTTGGATCCTAGGGTCGTGATGCATAAATCGTATCATAATGCCAGACTCTCTGGAAGTACAAACGGGTCGAGCCTCTGAATTCTCCAGGGTCATGATAAGCCCGCTAATCGGCGGGCAGATGCCCTAGGTCAACTCAGCTCTCCCGGCCGGGCTCGAACTAATCAGGAGTTGGCGGTCAAAGGTGGTGGTAGTAGGATGTAACATGGCAACGGTTAGAAATTGTGACGGCCGCACCGACTGGCGAGGGCCCAATTTCGGCCCACGATTCGAAGGCGAATGGGTGAAAGAAAAATAAGACCGATCGTTGGTAAAAGCCTAGCAAAGCCCTGATAGCAACCTACCTTTGAAGGTCCCCGAAATATACCTCTTGCTCTATTATGTGTACTGCTATAGCCACACGGCAGATGATCCCCTGACTGGAGCGTGAAAGATCTGGTCGCCGTAGTGGAATGATTGTGCCTCCGGTGCTGCCGTCGTAGCAGTGTCTTCGGGGGGCTCGACGCAAGGAGTCATCGATATCGTATCTATCCCGTTGGTCAAAAATCCCTTCTCTGTGGTCCTTACTCTTGTTTCTTGAGACATTGTTATACCAAACCGCTACGATGGACGCAAAGAAGACATTAACCACGATTTTCTGCGGCTCTGCCTTTGGCATGGCCTTGACGGCCGCCGGAATGCATCGTCCCGAGGTCATTCTCTCGCAACTGACCTTGAGGAATTTCCATATGCTCGAGTCGTTTCTTTCGGCCGCGGCGGGCAGCACGTATGTCCATCCCTTTCGATGGCGGTACTTTACGTAGTCGTCGTGAACAAAACTGACCAGGCTCAAGTGCCGTCGTGACACTATTGCAGCATTTCAAGCTTATCAGCATGACTCCTCGGCCCTACTCGTCGATCGGTCTCTTCGGAAATATGGATGGCAACATCGTCGGCGGTCTCATACAAGGTGTCGGAATGGCACTCGCTGGATCGTGCTCCGGCACGGTCTTTGCCCAGGTCGGGGCCGGCATCGAGTCCGGTTTGTACACGTTATCGGGACTAGTCATTGGCGGCATCCTCTGGACGGGTGTCTTGCAGCCGTTTCTGTCGTCACGAGCTGCAGGAAGCAAGAAAGAACCGGCGTGCTCGGCATCGATCGACAAACGATTCGGAACGAGCGAACTCGGCACAGTGGCCGCCATTGAATTCGTCTTCATCTCGATTGTTGTCGTAGCTGTGGCTGCGCACGCCGACACTTCTCGAGGGCTCGTCCATCCGGTCGTCGGCGGGTTGTTGATCGCTGCTGCCCAACTGCTCTCGGCTACAGTAAGAAAGGTGCTTCTGGGCACTTCGACTGCGTTTGAAGAGGTTGGTAAATGCTTCTGGTCAGTAACAAGAGGAGAGAAGGGCTCGGCGGGTTCTCTGTCGTACATAAACGTTCTGTTTGTCTCCGGCATGACTCTGGGTGCGCGTATTATTTCGTCGTGGCATCCTGTGGCACCAGAAATGAGCTCGGCAGAGTTCAACCACTTGAGAGTGGTAGGAGGAGGTGTCTTGCTGGCGATTGGGTCGAGAATGGCTGGTGGCTGCACTTCTGGGCATGGTATTAGTGGCACGTCACTACTCTCCGTGTCTTCGTTCGTGACTGTGGCCGCCATGTTTGGTGGTGCCATTGGAACGGCTCTAACATTGTATGGGGCACCTTGGTCGAGTTAATGACTGTCTCAAGGCGAAGATGGAATCGGCGGGTGACAGACGGACCGTTGGACGCGTGACTCTAGTAATGTCGGAGAGGTGTTTGACACTGGGGCTGTGTAGAAGCGCCACGATACAATAGATGCTCGCGAGACTCACCTCCATAGCAAGCAAATATACCAGTGAATTCGTGCTAACAGTCACTGATCAACATACACTTATTGGAGCACCACGCCATTTGGCATTTCTTCCATAAACATATTTCCAAGACTGCAAAAGTTCAGAGAGATGGGTGCGAGAATGGACCGTGCCGACTAATACAGAGCGAATCATACTTCTTCGACACCAAGCTCAAGGCTTAATTGCCAATGAAAAAAGATGTTTGGATTGCCACAAGGGCAGAGAGTTTTCCAAAGATTGGCCCGCAGAGAATCCTCGAGGATCTCATACCAGGAGTCGGACAACTGGCAGCCTGGGAATCTTCTTGATCATCCCCAGACCCGGAAAGTATTGAGAAGAGCCTTGGGGAGGGAAAAGAGTTTCCAAAGATTGGCCCGCAGAGAATCCTCGAGGATCTCATACCAGCAGTCGGACAACTGGCAGCCTAGGGATCTTCTTGATCATCCCCAGACCCGGACAATGCAGTGGATCCACAAAGTGCCACAAAGACTTGCCACAAAGACTTGGAGGGAAAGAAGAAGAAGAAGCCAAACGGTTACAAGGGAGGAGTCCGATCTATTTGTAGTCGCGAATTCTGCCACATGGGTTCTCTGCGCCGGTCTCACCGCCCTGTGTTGTTGCTGCTGCTGCCTTGGGCGTTCTGAAACAGATCGGGAAGGGACCAGAGAGCATGGACGAATGGAAGACGCTGAGCTCTTCAGATTACCTGATAGGCGGCATGGAAAGAACAGTCTGCCGATCTCTGCCTTCCGTTCAAGAGCCGATATTTGGGGGTCTAGAACACCGTGCCTACCTTCCCGTGTTGTACTTGCCACAATTGCGCTCGAGTCCTGGCGTATCAACCACAATAACCTACGATGTGCATTTTGGGGCATGACGTGTGACTGAAGTCAGATGAAGCGGCGTCACAGCTGTTCTTTCGTTTCTTCCGTTTCCGCAAGCAGAAACCTGTCAGGAGTAGTGCACATGTGGAGTTCATCACCAGGTACACACATATGCAGTCTCTGCAGACGCAATTGCCGTGTTCAGGGATCATATGATGTACAGTTGTAGACCAGCTGCACATGTTATCCTCCCCGGCTGATACAGATTCATTTTGATCAAATTCAGCATTGATCATTTTCAAAGCATGTCTATCTTGTTTTGATTGGAGTGAATCAAATGTCGAGTGCCTCCTGAACGTGTCTAAACAAACATCCATACATGGTCAGCCCCTTACATATGGCAGATCGACCGGTTTTACTCGAATACGTTGGTGCTTTTGAGAGTATGAAACCTGGCAAGACTTATAACGCTGTACTTGACAGCATCTCCATAGCTGTTAAATTTGGGTTTACTGCAGTTTGCCTCGCCCCACGAAAACACATCTTCTTCGATGCATCACGTATTGGAACTGGCATGAAATACCATGTAACATCATACCTTGTGGCAAGCAGCTTTCTGTCGTTGCTGTGAACTCAGTTGACAGATGGTAGACATGATTTGAGAGCATGCTCGTCATTGTAGGCTGACAAATACCAGTCGCCGCCACATCACCATGCAAGCCGAAATTTATAAGCATCTAGATTTGAACAGGGCGTCATGGAGTCGCGAAAAGCCCCCAGGATATATGATAGGAATCTTGGGCTTTTACGCACCGCCTTTGGCCAGTGGCTTCGAGTCTGCCCTCCACCTGGGATCCATCATGCCTGGAGAAAGATTCCCGGGGATATTTCATGGACGCGAGGTTAGACAGTTTCGTTGGCAACAGCTACCTTTTGTTTTGCGTGGAGTGCTACTTTTTGTCTTCGTCATTTATGTCCAATCATGAGCCGCCCCCGGCACAGCAGGGAAAATTAATTCAAAAGCTGTCTGCAAATGAGCTTAGTTCTCGACCGTGGGGATAAAATCCCACAAGGTCCTCGAAAGCGATGTACGCACTCGTCGTTCTAAATCTACCTCGCGCAATCAAGATCGTACCTGGAATCTCGCTTACACAGATCCTTTGAATGGGGGGATGCTTCGAGGTGACGACTCCCCTCACGCAGGAACTCCTGCTGAGAGGGGAAGCGAAACCTCTCTCGTCTCAATTTCCATCCTTCTGGGGAGATGATATGGCTGGCCCAGGGCGCCGGATTTCTGCTCACTCTGTTGCATTGGTAGCGAAAAGGGAGAAAGTTCTTGGAATCGTGTAATTAATATTTAACAATAATTTCCCTTGTCAAGCACTGCTATACCGGCAGTGCTTATGCTGAATGCTCATCATTATAGCCTTATGCGTCATCGTGTCTAGTAATCCGCCCGCCAACGCCATGCACACCAAAAAAAGTCAGTTTTTCCAAGGTCTCCGGCCGGCTCAAGCGAGCCGTTTCGAGTAGACATGCAAGTTGGTCCGATCCAAAAACTCCTGTAAGCCTCTCAGCCTTATGCAAGAAAGCAAAAAACGCCGTTTTCATGACAAGTACCCAGCGAAACCAAAGTTTCGCAGCCGGGTTCGATATTTATTTACATCCACGTCAAGTGTCGGCTTCCCCTCCGGTTCTGCTGCCACAGGGGTCCGTCCCCTGATCTGAAGGTATTTCTCAAGTCGGAGTCCGGATTATGTTGTTCTGTGCCTGTAAGCGGCTGTTCGTCCTCGTCGGGGTGAATCTGCCCGACGGCGGGCCTGTAACCGTGAGAGAAATCGTCTATCTCATCTGGCCCATTCCTCATATGCGCATCGGCAATAGGCGTTCCATCTACCAACGGCGGAACCGTCGGGTAATGATGCTCCATGGGATGGTGCTCCATGGGTTGTGGACCAAATTGCCCATCTATGACATGCGCGCCATAGCCATGCCCTGCATAGGCGTTCGCAGTCGAATCGTAAGGTGTATAAGGGTTATAATTGTCGACTACATGGTCTGGCTGCTGGGCCGAGGGCTGATTGAAATGCGACTGCGGTGTCACTGGCTCTTCCTCCTCCTGCCATGTCGGCAGGGGGGCAAATGCTGCACCGTGAGACCTTATGGGACTGTCGGGTCATGTAAGCTCACGGGCACATTATTTTATTTTGGTGCATCAAGCATGTCAGATTTGGGGGGTCGCTTACCTCACATATTCACCGGTCGGCGGCGCGCTTGGGGCGGGGCCGGGCCCTTCACGCCTATTTCGCCGCTTCTGGAGACAGAAGATGGCAATTGCAATGATGGCGACGAGAACGGCGACTCCAGCTATCGTGCCTCCAACGATTGCGCCGGTGCGATCAAATGACGATCCAGACGATGTCGCTCCAGGTGCCTCGGTGGGCGCGGAAGTGTCCGTCATTGAGGCTGGTCGGGTGAGTGTTGGGTCGGTAATTGAAGAGGACGCATGAGAAGAAGTTGACGAGGAGCTGGAAGATGTTGTAGATGAAGAGCTCGACGAGGTGCTGCTTATAGTAGACGAGACACTCCTCGTCCCGGTACTTGGGTTGATTGTGGTCGGTTCAGAAAGCGTCGTCGGCGTAGCAGTCAAATCCACTGAGCTGGTGATGACCATGGCATCCGTTCCGCTTAATGATGCCTGGACGGTCGTGGCCAGACTCGAGGCCGTACCGCAGCCGTATTGAGAGATGCCCCCTCCAAAGTTGTTCTGGTAGCAAACATCTGATCCATCGCATGTGTAGACGTATGGGTTCACCTCGGTCTGAGGGCCACTGTTGTAGTCGACGCAGCCCGTAAAGACGCCCGCCGTGCAAGCGCCGCCGTTGGGGCAGCATCCCATGACATTGTGCTCAGTGTCCAACACGCAATGCGACCCGGCCGAGCAGGTGGCCGGCAGATCCCCGATATAACCACATACTGTGTTGTCCTCCTGCCTGCGCAACAGCTCAAAGGGTGAGAGGGGCGCCTCTGTCGGTATCGGCGGCCATGCGACAATGTTCAGCAGCTCGTGGTGTTCTATCGTCGCGGTTTGTCGCGGCAGCGCATGCGCATCCGATCGTCCCAGCACCGTCGAGAAGACCAGGATCAAGGTTGCGGGCGGCAACCGGAGAAGCAAGTTGTGGAGTATGGATTGTTTATACATGGCTCCGTCGCTCGCGCGCAAGAGCCAGAGATATAACACAATGTCTCGGTATAGTCGCGACAGAAGCAAAAGTCCAGGAAACGGCAGTTGAATGCATCAGAAATTAAACAAGAGCAGAATCTAAACAGTAATGTCGGAAAAGTGAAATGAGATGGGAATCCAGGAGGAAGGGGAATAGAAGAGAGGCGAAGTTTTTCCAAGGTTTGTATCCTCCCGGGGCCGGGCCAGAGCTGCAAGCTACGGGGTAGTGTCGTAGTCTGGGTTGCAGGGGGTGGTGCTCTTGGTGTCTTGGTGCATCTGCTTCGTGCGTTGCTTGGATGTCACAGTGGAGAGGCTGAGAGGAGGACGGGGAGGGTCACTGTCTCTTCCAAGCCTTCAATTCCTTCCCTCCACAGCCCGCTGGAGGTCAGCGCCAGTCAGCGGCATTGCATTGTCCGGTACCGTACCTGAGAGAAAAGTCCCACCCCCAGCTCGGGACCGCTGCCCGCCGTCCAATAATCGGGTTCCCGAACATGTCGAAATGACATGTCCTTTGCTGTGTGAAACTGGCAGGCAATGGATTCCTTCTGGTCGAATTGGCATCAATCTGCCTGTCTAGTCTTTCCCAATCTCATACTACTTGCAAGATGATGTCGTTTACGTGGGCCGCACGAACTAGAATGTAACATCAAGGGCAAAATACGAGCCTTCAGCGCTGGCGTTATGCCTGGTCCTTGGCAAGAATACAGGCTACTAGGTTAGGTAGGCAAGGCAGGCTGGCAGGGTAACATACATGACATACATGTTATGACGGGTAACGAGTCTGGCCATCGGGCGTCGGTCCGCATACGGAATACGGAAAAGAGCCAACACAAACAGCAGTGATTGATTGCCATTGCCCCTCGCAACCTGCAACTCTCTTGTCTATCCGTGCAAACCAAGTAACGTTATATGGAGTTACGGTACTTTGTAAGTTAGGTAAGGTCTTACTCTTCCCGATCCCATGCCCCAAATTTGCCCATACACCCATAACCAACATCGTCAGTGTTACAGGGGCCCCTGTAAAAAGGCGGGGACCCAGGCTATGACCAGCGAATTAGACTCGCATAAGCGGCTGCACGTCGCTTGTTGCCATTTTTATCTCCAGCGACAACTGAAAAAAGAGCCAGCGGTTTGCGGCTGTGCTGACCTGCTTTGGTTAGGTGTACCGTGTAACCGCTCACCGCAGCTGCTTGCCCAACTATATGCGCTGCAGCCGCGCTCGACGTGCAAAGGAGAAAGTTATATTTAATATTCTGGCGCAACTCCAAGAATTGAGCATGTGGAAGTATAAATACGTATCTCACTCTCGGGATGCGCATGAAAGGCCCAAGCATAGGCGCGGTCCATTTCCTATTCCACAGTTGTCGAGGAGGCATCTGTATCTGTCAGCAGGATTCGGGAAGGTGGTCCGCACTAACATATTACCTTACTCAATCAAAGATCGGCGGTCCCTTACGTTCAGGATTGCCTCCGAGTCTGAACTCTGATCAAGCCAGCCAGCATACTGGGCCACCAGCCGAGTTGCCTCTCGTTCACATTCGGATGCAGTAATTCTACTAGAAAACCAGCCTTCATCGGTTGTCGTCCAAAGGGCGGGAAAAGAGGGAGCACAACGTTATTTTGAGCTTTCCCTTCCTCCTTCTTATGATCAACAACTAGACAAACAGAGTTGTTTGCGCCTCTCTGGATATTTTATACATTTGCTGCTAAATATTGTCAATTGAATCACTACAACAGCTTGGCGATCATAGACCTCCTCATGACACTCAGACAGTTCTCTTAGGGGACTCCGGCCCTCGAGGCTCCGATGACTCAACGCCAGCATTCCACTCGACATCTGACTTGGATCTTCTGCGCTTGGTACTGCTTTGGCCCTCTGTTTTCTTATGATCTGTCTCTGTCTCCACTCCTGTACTGACTTGAGCATTGTTGCGATCGTGCCCGGATGGTGCATTTTCCCCCGTGGTCGGACCCCTAATCTTGTCCTTTGCGGGACTGTCCTCGTTCTTTTGAGCATGTCCTTTGTTAGCGAAGTGGCCATTTTTCCAAACCGGTCCACTATTAGCTAGGATTTCGGATATATGATATGTGAGACTCACCCAAGAATGTTTTGCCGAAGTCCATATTGAGTTCCAGTAAAGAGCAAGAACGATGAGCAAGACTGTGAAAGTCAAGGAGACGACGACTAGACAACACTATGAGACACAAAACATCTCCATGTGGATCTGATGCTTGAAGAAACCTACAGATGACTACGAACACCCAGCCAGGGACAAGTTGGAATGACTCGATGTCCAGTGCGAAGAAGGAAGTGAGAAACGACATTGGAAGCTTTCATTTCACAAAGACACTGGTCAGTTACACTGATTTCCAACAACAATTAAAATATAAAAGACTCACGAATATTATGGTGGAGATAGTGAACATCATCAAAGACTTTCCCTGTCGCGCAGCTTCTTCTGCTTGAAGATTGGCGATGTGGCTTCCTGAGAGAGAAAGAGTTGAATCGACCTCAAGAAGAGAATTGTTAGTGCGGGAAAGAAGATCGTCAACCAATTGGATGGACTTCTTACAGCTGACTGGATTCTGGTCGCAAGGTCCTCCATACTCGCAATATCATTGGAAATATAGCGCGAAGAGAGACCCGATTCACTCGAAGGATCTTTGTACACCTGGCGCTGGACGGTGTTTTGGTAATTCACGATCGATGTGAGAATGTTCAGCTCGTCGCGGACATCTTTGATATCACTGAGTAAGCTCTCAGCCTTGGAGATCGCTTTCTTGGCCATTTCCACCCGTGTGGCGATGTCCAATTTCCCCCCTACTTTCTGTCGAAATTCTTCGAAAAGGTTTGTCTCCATTCGTCCCTAACGCCCGTTAGTTTTAAAATCATAACTTCAGGGTTTGCACTTACAACGAAATTGATGTGGTTCGAGAAGATTTGTCGCATTGAAAGTCTTTTAGACATGTCGTCTTTCTGCGCGTCAGTCTTCTCTTCCAAGTCTTCGCATTCTCGTCTCCTCTCGTAGAACCCAATGCAATAGTCGATCATGACTTTCATCATATCCGAAGTCGTTGCTGGTTGAGGTTGGGTACCACCTGTCGCTAGTCGTCGGTTCAAATGCTGAATGAATCCATCAATCCATGACTGTTCGTAGTCATCAGGTTGATGGGATGTAGCACTTATCAGCCACTCTGGTTACATGAGTTTAGCGACAAGTAAAACGTCTAACAGTACTCTTTTATGAACTTACTGTTCGCTATTGTCCATATCCAGATCTGGTTGACTCGCAGAACCGGCCAATATGTCTTCCTCTTGCCAGGTGTATTGCTTGCATGTGATGGTTGGTTTTTGCGTCGCAAAAATTGCTTGGTAACGACTTGGCTTCTGTTCCGAGCTGCAAAATCCTTTTGAGCTTCAGAGTCTTCTTGTTCCGATGAAAAATGATAGTATGCTTCATCGAGAGTCGCACATCCGTGTACCGTTTGACTCTCATCGTATTTTTCAATCAGATGCTGGTATCTCATTTTAATCTTGTCCATTCGTTGCTTTGCGGCTTCACCAAGAATTGGCCAATTACCAATCGAATCACTTTCATTGAGGTCGACTTCGCCGGTCAGTGTTGAAAAGGACAGGAATGGCATCTGAAATTGCGTGAGCTAGGACGATCCATCATTTGTGGTGAAACAGGAAATATGCTCACATAGACAGCAGAGCTAGCGACGAAGGCGGTATCTTCTTGTTTATCAACAACCGCAGAGCTGGCGATGGAGGAAGGGCGGTCCTGTTCTGCAGCATCCGACAGAGTTGTGTCCGCACCATCTATTTTTTCGGCTTTTGTGGCCTCGCCGACCAACAATTCCGGAGGACATGGAGATTCAACTGACACTTTTATGCTTGGACCGCTAGTTTTTGTTGTATTTGCAGCTGAGGGCGATCTCTCTGTGAATTGTGGTCTCATGATACGGGTCTTGGAAGACTGATCTGGAACCTGGAACCATGTAGTCCGCAGAAACGAATCCACGTCGGTGGCCTCCTCATTACTGATGTTTTGCTCTCCCCCAGTCATGAGCCTCAACGAGAGATCCTGTCAGATGCGTCAGATATAAATTTCAACCAAAATATTCGCGTCGTTGAATGCATTCAGCGTTACCTTCATCCATTTGATCTATAGCGAGGCATTAGATATGAGAAGAATAATGATCCGAGGAGTACATACATTGGTAGCCGGTAGGTGTATCCAGGTGAACTTGGCAATGTCGGGTCCTCGCGCGGGGCGTATGTTTGCGAAAGCTCTTTCGCTTTATCTAGAAGGGTGACTGGTCCTTGGCTGTAGACGACATCATACACATTGTGGGCGTTCTGAACAGGCACATCGCGGCCTCCATAGAATTCAGCGACGATTGCATCGTCAAACTGCTTCATAGATTTGATTTCATCTTTTTCCGGATTTGAAACTTTCAAATCAGTCTTCCCGTGTACGCCATACAAAACCCCCATTGGCGGATTACGAAGAATGTGAATGACGTGATCTTTCGGGCTGGCCTTTTTCGCATTTTGTCGTTTGTTTTCGGTGCTGTTTGTGGTGTTTCTGGCCTCATTCAAGTTGCCAATTTTGCTTCTGAAGTATCTGAGCGCCGTACCTACTTGGCTGATTGTTTCGGAGTTTCGCGGGGATGCTGCGATGAGTGACCAGAGAATCTGAGGCTTTCTCTGACGTGCAGCCATTTCAATGGCCGAAATATCAGCAGGGCCCCGGTTTTCTCGCTACAGAAGCTGTTTGGCGATGGAGTGCCTGCCATGTCTTTTTACAGCCCATGATAGAAACGCGTCGGGCTTATCAGGGTCCTCAGGGTGCTTGAGGAGTGGCAACTTCTCTTGCATAAGGAACTTGACCACCTTTTCCACCTGGTCATTTAGGTCGTCTTCGGTACGCACTGCATATTGCAGTACTTCGTTCGCAGCCTTGAGTACATCTGGATCGTCTGGGTAGGCCGCTGGATCTTCGAACATTTCAACAATTCCTTGCGTGAATTTATCCTCAATAGCCCATAGCATTGCTGGTTTATCATTCTCGCCGGGGCCGTACCGTTGTTTGCGCTGCGGTTCGATTTTGAGTAGCTCGTTCATACAGCTCGTTTCTCGCTCTTTGATGGCCACAATCAACGGTGTTTGGTTTTCGTTGTCTCGTGCCAGGATGTTCGCCTTTTCGTTGAGAAGAAGCGCTACAATGTCTGGTTGTCCATAGTAGCAGGCAACATGAAGGGGCGTCTGGAGATCTCCATCGCGAGCCTCTCTGTCTGCCTCATGGTCGAGGAGTAACTTGATAAGGTCCAATCTTCCCCAGGCACACGCCACATGCAGTGGCGTCCAGTTTTTTAGGCTCTTGTCGTGCCAATTGACAATTCCACGGAGATCCCCTGCAGCAACCGTCTGTATCTTATGAAGCATTACTTCTATTGATCTCTTGAGACCAAATTGAGTTGCTTGCGACAGGGCGCTCCCCAGTGTATTCGTGCGGGAGACTATTTGAATGAGCTTGTTTGTCGTGTTTATGAGTTCCTCGAAATCATCGTTGGTCTTGTCGTCCTGAATGTATTGTTGCCAGAGAATTTGCTGAAGACGATCCCTGTCGTTGGTCCCGCCAGATCTCTCGGGTTCGGCGCTCTGGGACGAATAAGCCTGGCTTGAATCATGTTCTGAACTCATCTCTTGTGAGTCAGGCGCAGGATTTGCCTGCTCTTCGACAGTGTCGGTGGTAGATCCTGAGCTTTGCTTCTGGGCGGGTCCAGCATTCGAATTTTCAACACTCGTCGTAATAATGAAGTAGATCAAAAGCGTCTTAGAATGTTGATCGAGTTCAACAAGCAACAATATATAAGATGAAAAGACTCGCAGGCTAGTCAGCTATGTCGGTGTATGTGCGATTGATACTTAAGTGGGTTTTATGTCAGTGAGACTGTTGGAATTGAAAGCGGGAATTTGGTTGCGCTGTTATGTGCGAGCTTCGATGCTCTCTGTATCGCACCTGTCAACAACATTTTGACGCCGCCATCGTATTTGGGTACGAGCTGAGTTACACCCGGAATACTGGCACCGTCCACGTCCCACAAATCCGCCTGAGAAGTCGCCAATGGATTTCATCGAAATCAAAGCTGAAATGCATGTTTGATGTGATGTGATGACCTCGGCGACCTCCAAATGTTTCCAGCTGTGGCTTTTTCTTAGATAGGCAAATGGTTATAGATCGACGCACCTGAGCGGCCCGTTCCATCCTCGGGCGGAAAATACCCGAGGAAACTCGTGCCCAATCATTCCTTGCAGGATCCAATAGCGTTTATCGGGGTACATATTCAGCGCTGCGTCGGGCTAAGATTTATATATGAAAGCGATATATCATAAACATTGTTTGCGTAAGCGAGGTAGATATCATGTGCAGAAAACCAGGACCAGGATTATCTTGGGTGGAGCTCGCAAGACACGCGACGCATCGCACCGAGCATAACCGTGATATCATCAAGTGGCAGATTCTTGCGAACATGCGAAGCCGATGTAATTTACAATGCTTTAGATTTTCACTCGACATACCATGTGTGCTTGTTGCTGAATGTCATGTGAAGGAACCCAGATTGGGCACCGTTCCAGCATCTGATGCGAGTTTGGATCGGCAAAAACCTCAGCCGCTGATTACTATGCATCTCTAGTCTGTGCACAGAAGCAAGAAAAAGAAGAAAAAGAAAACAGATGAATGAGCACTGCGATAAGTCAAAGACTCTGCGTCAAAGATCAGGGATTTCTGCAAGTGCAATCTTATTCGATACATACTTTTAAAGGTGGTCCATGACTCGAGCATGTAAGAAGAATCAAAGAGAGGTCCACTATTACCATAACTCTATACAATTCGATGGACACCCGGGACTCGATGATTTCTGCCAATCGATTGCGTCTTAAACGCAATTTTCCGCAAAAGATCATTCTGAGAGCATTGAGAACCCAAACTGACTTTGCTGATCGTAACGCATGGCATGGTCATGACTAGGTCATTCGCAGAATGAGAAATGACTTTTGTGTATGAAACTATCTTCGTCATGCGCGCACGCATAGATTTGGTGTTCAGGGATAGTCACAACACGCACTATTCCACAGAGATTTCAAGAAGGCGATACACTAGAAGAAATTGGAAGATACTTTTTAATTTAGCTACAACTCGGCGATAATGCAGAAGCATGAGGTCTTCAATGCTAGGAACACAGGCAATCCTTTACTCTTGAATTGAGCAACAAGAAGAAGAAAGACCTAGAGAAGAAATAAATATGACCAGATCTACATGGAAGGGGGACCTCCAGCGCCACCACCGCCAATGTCGTCGCCAGCAGTGACAGCCACACCGCCACCCTCTGTGAGCTCAAAGCTGTAGCTCTCGCTGTAGCTGGCCGAGACGTTGACTGCAATGGTAATCCAGGCGAAGAGGCCGTCCTGGAGGCCGTCGCCGAGCTGGACGTAGTTGAAGACGGGGTCGATGGTGGCGGCCTCGTTGGGGAAGATGGAGTCGTTGGCGTTGGTGGTGATCTCGATGGTGTTGTCGCTGTACGGCGACAGCGCCTCGATGTCGTAGATGAGCTGCTGGTCCCAGAACAGGTGGCCGACGAAGGCGTCGTTGCCGCCCGTCACGGTGCCGTTCTCTAGCTGCGTGACGTCGATGTGCGCGATGACGTGCGTGTGCGTCGCGCGGCCCGAGTAGTGGCCCGGGAATAGGGTGCTGAACTGGGCGACTCCGTCGGCGTCGGTCGACTGGATGCCACGCAGCCAAGTGCTGTTGATGTTGCCGGGATCGGCAGTACCAGCGCCGCTGTTGGCGGCGACGACGCCAGAGTACACACCGGTAGCGTTGCAGTTCCTGTGGTCAGATGGTCAGTCAGGTGTATTCGAGATGATTAAAGACTTGGAAGACATACCAGATTTCCCAGTACAAGCCCTCGATGGGCTCGCAAGTCTCAGCATCAGAAACTGTCCGTCGATCAAAACTGGGACACCAGCCTGATCCTCGATTCTTGGCACTTACGTATCTATATCAACGGGGCGAGGGGATACGCGGCTCAAGGTCCACGGTGTATGCCCCCAATCCCAACGAGATCAGCATCGTCCCGGGGAAGCACAGTTAGCTAGTCGCCTAACGTTTCGAGCGTCCCCGTGGGCTCTATTCTAAACTCTAATTCCACACAAACGCCAAGAGGCTCTGCGCTGGTCGGGCGGGTAAGGGGAGGGTAAGGGGACCGCTGGAGGGAGTCGTAAGCCTCCCCCGGGGTGTATGAGAGTGCCGGTCAAGATCCAGTCGTTTGAGGCCAATCAGTGCAGATCGATTCATCATCAGCCGCAGGCTCTGCGGAATACTCCGTCCTCGAAAATAAATCCTCGAATGGCTGGAGCAAATCATGGTCCAGGCTTACGAAGAACAAGGTCCAGGCTGGCGGAGCGGGCTCGGTTCTACTTTTTCTACCGGTGCCGTGTTCCAGGAGCATGTTTATTGCTAGCCATGGACTCTACGAACCAAATTCCTGGATTCTCTGGGCTTCTTTTTCTTTTTCTTTTTCTTTCAGTCGAGACTTGTGCGACTTGCTGCCAATCAACTCCAAGCCACGGTGATCAGACACCTCCATTCCTCCCTCCCTTTGTGGCTATTGCAACGGGGTGATGAGTATCGAGTCACCAGCGACTCGAAAATCTCTTGGACAGAGTACGCATTGGGCTTGTTGTGCTTCTTTGAATCGATCATGTTTCTGTCTTCTTCGAATGCTTCCTCGCCGAGATGTTTCTGCCAACGTGTTAACAGCAGGTGCCTTATCGTCGCCTCGGATCGGAGATAGCATCAGGAGCTCGGAGTTTGCCTCATGATCATTATTGCAGCAGTTCATGTTCGTACTCTTGCCATTAAAACATCTTTCTGAATGAATGTTTTATACTAGAAACCAGAGAAATCATATTTCTAGCTGTCGGTCAAGCTTCTCAAGAGACATGCCCAAGTGACACTGTTGTATCTAGATATAAAGTCTAGATTATAGTCCCGACCTAGGCTTTAGCTGCCGGGTGGAACTCGGCGCCCTATAGTCCACCCTATTTGCTTACTTAACAAGTGAAGCAACCTCTTCATCTCATTTATTAGAAGTTTTGACACAATTTGCTCTACTTCCTCAAACGTATCATGGATGAAGAAGACGGCCACTGCGCTGAAGGACAGGATCTGCCAACAATCTGTGAGAACAACCATCCATGGCTCCGATGGCCCGGACTTACCTTGGGGGTGTTATTCAGACGTCCACAACTATCCCTGATGCATTTTCGTGTCATCGTATTGTGGATGTGTCGAATGCAATGTTGTGCAAAAGTGCATGTTTTGGCTGGGATTGTTGGTGGTGTCAAATGGTCCTTTGATGTCGAGGCCCGTGCTTTCTGTCAGCTGCAAGTACCTTCGTATCCCATAACTAAAAGTGCACGGCTCGTAAACTTCCAAAAAGGGTAATTCGCACTTGTGGGGCCAGTATTAGTCCAGTGGAATAGTCGGGTGGAATCATCATATTATTTCGGCGTGTTGAGAACAATCCCTTCGTGTCTGCCTTGTTGTGCGCCGTTTGCATTCAAATTTCTTCAAAATCACACACCTGTCGTTCTATTGCTGCCGAAATTCTCTCCCTTCCCATGTTCTTCTTGGTGTCGCATCACAAACATAAATAGCTGATGGTCGTCGAGCGAGAATCAGCGAAATCGCTCTAGACACCATCGCGCCTGCCACTCGACAATCCCTTTCTCCAGACCAGCTATGGACAACAGCTCAGGTGGAGCCGATGTCGCCGATTACTTCAGAATCTTCTCCTACGCCACAAGATGGGGCTTGTGCACCTACGCCGTTGCCGTCCTGGCTTCGCTCGGCGCCGGTATCACCATGCCTTTGATGAACATCATCTTTGGTCAGCTGGTGGGCCAATTCACCGACTTCAGCACATCTTCCGATGACAGTTTCGGCCAAACTCTCAACCGACAAGCCCTGTACATCATGGCCATCTTCTTCGTTCGATGGGCCTTGAGTTCGATCAACAAATTCTGCTTCAGAATGATTGGCATCCGCCTCTCGTCCGCCATCCGCCGCCAATACCTCGAAGCCTTGTATGCACAACTTATCCAAGCCATCGATGCCATGCCTCAGGGCGCCCCCGCGACAGCCATCAGTACGACCTCGAATACCTTGCAGCTTGGCATCTCAGAACGCCTGGGGTCCTTCTTGCAGTCCTTGGTGACCATCTTCGGGTCTCTGATCATTGCATTCATTTGGAGCTGGGATCTCACCCTGGTCACCTGCTCACTGGTGATCTATGTTGTCGCTGTCATATCTTTCGTCATGCCGCGAATCGTCCACGGACAGGCCGCCATGGCTCAGGCGGATGGAGAAGGAAACAGCATTGCCAGCGAAGCTCTGGCCAACGTTAGACTTGTCATGGTATTTAGCGCACAGAATCGCGTTCTCTCAAGCTATACGGAGTGGGTGGACAAGTCGCGAAAGAAAGGACACCGGGTCGCCCCCTTGATAGGAATACAGGCCGGCTTGATTGTAAGCAGATCAATCTTCCACTGTTGCAAAGACCTGTCACTAATGAGATCGGAAATCAGTACTTTGGTATGTTTGGCGCCTTTGGTTTGGCGTTTTGGTACGGCACACAACGCTACAGTGTCGGCGCCATCAGTAATGCCGGCGTTGTCATCGCGGTGCTCATGTCTGTTCTTCTGCTACTAATGTCTTTGGAGCGCGTCAGGACGCCATTGATGTCGGCAAGCCAGGCCATGGTTGCCGCGAGTTCTTCTCTGTTATCGACGCTCCCTTGCCCAAGGCGGGCTCTCTTCGGCCGGACATCTCTTCAGATGATATCCTCTCCGACAATGTCACATTCGAGTACCCCACTAGGCGTGGTGCAAACATCCTGAATGGGTTGACTTTGCGCATTCGTAATGGGAAGAAGACGGCCTTGGTGGGTCCTTCAGGCTCCGGAAAAAGCACCATTGGGTCAAGATCTGAGAGGTTGTGGCTGCCGACAGTGATCGAACCAGGGGTTTTCCGCTCATGGTCGTTCGTATCATCGCCTGTCTCATTTCTGTCTTCCAGGGGGTACCGCTGCTCGATCGAGCTGACAAAGTGGTGGAGAACTCAGATCGGCCTCGTCCAGCAAGAGCCATTTCTCTTCAACGACACCATCTACGGCAACGTGGTCAACGGTCTGATAGGGTCACCTTTGGACAAAGAGTCTCAAGAGCGAAAGGTAGAACTCGTCATGCAAGCCTGCGAAGAAGCATACGCTTCCGAATTCATTGATCGCCTTCCTGAAGTAAGCACTGATATTAACCATCATGCAAGAAAATGTATACGATACTGACTTGGCGTGATTAAAAGGGATACAATACTATCGTCGGTGATGGTGGCGTCAAACTGTCCGGCGGTCAGAAACAACGTTTAGCCATTGCTAGAGCCATCATCAAGAGGCCTTAAATCTTGATCCTCGACGAAGCCACCAGCGCCATTGACACCAATAGTGAAAGACTTATACGGAGAGCTCTTGATAGAATCACGGCCAACCGTACAAGCATAACAATAGCCCATCGACTTTACACGCTCATTATGAGCGACATCGGATCCGAGCCCTACCTCAAGGCGATCCACCTGCGCCTACAGCTTCTCGCGGTACAGCTCTTTGAGAACCCACCGCTCATGCTGGACATCGAGTCGGTGCGCGCGCAGACGCCGAAGTACCACGAGTTCCTGTCTTTAGCGGGTGCCGCCGTCCAGGCGGCCCAACGGGGGACCACCAGCCCGGCGCATCGGATCTCTCTGCAATGCCCGCTGGTGTGGAACCTCTTCGTCGTCACACTGTTCTGCCACGACCCCCTCGCACACGACCAGGCTGCCGGCATGCTGCGCGACTATCCCGGCCAGGACGAGCTGTGGAACGCTTGGAGCCTGTTCGTTCTGGCGCGAAGGAACCGCGAGGTGGAGCGCACAAACATGCTCGAGGGCGTGCCAGCAGAACAATGGCAACGGCTCTTGCGCCGGAAGGTCATCTTCGAGGATGACGGGGACCGGGTCGTCTTTCGCTAGCTCGACAGAGACGCCGCGTCCGGCCAGTGGGAGCTGGTCGAGGAGGTCGCTGACACCGAGTCCGAGGCAGAGGTCCCTTGCTTGGGAAGAAGACCGCTGACGGGGAAGAAAGGGATACTTATGTTGGAATTGTATGAGACTTGAGGAGATCGTGATGTCTGAAAATCACAAATGTACACACACAAGACCACGGCTGGTGTGGTTGACGTGTAATTTGACAAGTCCAGGCTTTTTACAATCCCATCTTCGGATAATATTAAAACAGAACAACTTTGAAGATAGCACACATTTCTATAAATGGCCCAGAAGAGATTAAAAGAACTCTGTATTCTAGAAATTCATCTGAACTTCAGACGTTTCATAAGCAATACAACTACGCAATTTGCTAGATTTTTCTATTGCTCAGATTCGTGGTCAAAAGGATGGCTACCATCGTATCCAGTCCCCTCCGAACTACTAGTCAACTCCCTCACCATCCGTGGCCGTTGTCGAAACTGACGCGGGCGACCGTCGTCGTCGATCTCGGTACAAATCAGGGCGCGAAGAGCGTCCGGCTAGTAGATCAAAACGTCAGCTTCTCGGCCTCTTGGCACAAATAAGTAGTCGGAAGGTATCAAGCAACTTACTCCGACTTGAATCCACGTCTGGCGCAGCGTATACATCCGGCCCTTGTTCCAGCAGTACTGGTGCGAAACCCACCGCTCCAGCCGCTGGTGCTGTCCGGGATACTTGAGCAGGACGGCCTTGCACTCGCCCAGCGCGTCGCGCTTCCACTTTTGGGTGCGGACGCCGGTCACGACCTCGGGCTCGTGGACCCAGCGGAAGACGCTCTTGAGGCCCGGGACCGTGAGCTGCAAGGCCAAGCCCTCGCCGCCGAGGAGGACGTAGACGGGGGCGTAAAAGGCGTCGACCTTGGAGGGGGTGGGGGAGGTGGCGTCGAGGCCGAAGATGGTCGAGCACCAGCCCGTGATGCACAGGCTGGCGTCCTCGTTGGTCAGGGGCCGCTCCTTGTGCTGGCACAGCGGGTGCTTGTGGGGGTAATGGGTGGTCTCGCCGGCTCTTCGGGGGTTCGAGCCCATGATGAGGGGCGAGATGAGTTCGGAGCCGGGGACGGTGTGTCGGGAAGTGTCTGTGGTAGCTGAGTCCATTGTGAGCTGGTGGTTTCGGCGTAGCTGGGGTTTTTGGCCGACGAGTTCGAGTTATGGGTTACGTTCAGAGATTTGCGGTTGTCTGGATGCTGCGGATCTGTCGAGCTTGAAGAGGTGCGGGTGTGAACGTTATATACCAAAAGGGAGAATGTGAATAACGTCGTGTTTGTTTATCAAAGCGGTAGGGGGCAAAAGCCAGAAGTTTTGACGGAGATAGGTTCAGCTTTTTCATCAGAGCGCGAAAGAGGCGCCGAGAAGTTCTGAATGGCTCAGGATTTTTCTTTCTGGTCGGGGTTCAGGAACGAGAACTCAAGTTAACAAGGAGGGTAGGTGTTGAGGACTGCTTCGAACTGAACAAGTTATTTCTGAATCACTGCGCGATGTTTATCCATGGACAGACGCTCTCGCGAGCATGGCGACTGGAATCATGGGGTTGTCGGCGTCCTCATTGAGTTGTTTCTAAGAATGTCCATGTTGACCAGGGATGGAGTGGTAGAATGGATTTTATATTGTGTGTATGGAGTGATTAAGGTGTGTGGCATAAAGGTTTTGTAGTTTATTTGTCTTTGACAGCCGACTGTTTTTCTGTGGCGGCGAACTTTATAACAGATGAACAATGAGTTGACTGATCTGTCTTCCCATACACTCACAATTAATCACCTGTTTGTTCATTTGTCTTAAATGATATAGTCGTCGACATCTAACGCAGGCCGACGTGGCGTATAACTGAGTAGACCTTCGTCTATCCAGGGTCTCTGAATGGATCGGCTGGTGTGATTGGTGAGTTGCAAGACTCCCAAACGCTATACTGATTGCCTCCTTTAGTGGAAATAGGCATGCTATCATTGTACACACGTAAATCGTATCGAAATGTGCTGCCTACGGCCATCGAAAGTCTGGATATCATCCACACGAGACCATGGAAATCTTTGCAACTTAGTGGCCAAGGGGAAGAATTCGACACGGTATCAGCAGCCGGCCTCCTAGCGTTCACTCTGGCATTACGGTGGAATGTCTATTGTCATGTTTGAGCAGGTTAGCTTTTGCATACTACTAAGCTCGAGACTCTAGAGTATTAAGCTCTGGTTATGCAGTAGACAATAGTGAGTATGGATAGGAATATATGCAATGCAGTATCTATATAGCGTAACAGTAATGGCAGATTCGCACAAGTGTATCATACTGGAGACTCGAGCTGGCCTCTCACTTTCAACTTTGCCCTACTCTCGATACAGTGAGAGAGATTGCGAAGAATCGGTTGACCGGAGATCGAGGCAAGAGCTAACACTTGCATGTTTCTGTTCAGATAATTTCTATCATGCGTGGCAAGGTATTGGCCTGTGATGATCTTGAATGAATAATGCTACAACCAAAGTTTCCCACACCAGGTTTGGATCACTTACACGCGCTGATTCGGCGTTAAGAACATTCGCTAAATCAAGACCAGAGGCCTGTGCCTGAGTATAACTGGCGCTAGGAGCACCCCCGGCCTGTCCCTGTAATGGATGCATGGATGCCCCGCCCAAGCTTCCAGGTACCTAAAGTAGCCCATTAAAATGCGACGCGATCAAGAGACGCGTCGAAAGTAAAGTCCATCCCACCTCTTATCACTCGCTCAGTCTGCTTTTTTTTCTTTTGGTAACATACCACCACGACGAGCACAAAAACCAGAGTCGCACAGGCAGAGTCGCAATGGATCCAGTACTATCAGAGACGGCACCGGCCCAGGTCGCCGCGGATGTCAAGCAGCAAAACGGTATCGCAACGGCCATGCCGAAACGACACGAGGAATATCAGTACCTCGACCTGGTGCAAGAGATTCTCGAGACGGGAGAGCACCGCCCAGACAGGTACTATGCCTCGCTCGAATCTGCCACAGTCAGAAGTATTGTTCAAGCTAACACTTTTCTAACAGAACAGGAACTGGAACCTATAGCATCTTTGCGCCCCGCCCTCTCAAGTTCTCCCTCAACAACAACGGATCGCCCGTCCTGCCGCTGCTGACGACGAAGCGCGTCTTCCTCAAGGCCGTCGTGGCGGAGCTGCTGTGGTTCATCGAGGGCAGCACGTCGTCGCTGTCGCTGTCCGAGGCCGGCGTCAAGATCTGGGACGGCAACGGGTCGCGCGAGTTCCTCGACGGCGCCGGCCTGTCGCACCGCGAGGTCGGCGACCTGGGCCCCGTCTACGGCTTCCAGTGGCGCCACTTTGGCGCCGAGTACAAGGACGCCCGCACCGACTACACGGGCCAGGGCGTCGACCAGCTCGCCGAGGTCATTCACAAGCTCCGCACGAACCCCTACGACCGCCGCATCATCATGAGCGCCTGGAACCCCGCCGACCTGAAGAAGATGGCCCTGCCGCCCTGCCACATGTTTGCCCAGTTCTACGTCTCGTACCCGCGGTCGGCCCCGGCGGCAACCAACGGCGCTGCCACAAATGGAGAGAAGCCGCAGGGCCATCTGCACTGCCAGCTCTACCAGCGGTCCTGCGACATGGGCCTGGGCGTGCCCTTCAATATTGCCAGCTACGCCCTGCTCACGCACATGATCGCGCACGCCACGGGCCTGGTGCCGGGAAGCCTGACGCACGTCATGGGCGACGCGCACGTCTACGTCGACCACGTGGACGCGCTGCGGGAGCAGCTCACGCGCGAGCCGAGGGACTTCCCCGGCCTCGAGATCAAGAGGGAGCCGGGCTGCAGCATCGACGGGTGGAAGGCCGAGGACTTTGTCGTCAAGGACTACAGCCCGCACAAAACCATTGCCATGAAGATGAGCGTATGAGCGGAGAAAAAAGGAGGGAATCGTTTACAGTCATGCACATCTTTCGAGAAAAATGGGAAATGGGACAATTGGCAGAAGGAATGAGCTTGCCCACTCGAGGTCTTTTGTATTCGGCGCAACTTGGAAATCATTGGGATAGTATATTAGAGGTCGCATTGTATTGAATCTGTTGATGCTGAGCGAAAGGCATTTTCTTTGATGCTGATTATATAAACTTATATAGAGAACATGAACTTGCACTGATATTTGCAACAGCCATGAATTGTAAATAACACGGAGATTCTGGTTATAGAGATTCTTGATACCTACTGGTGATTGTCCTGCTTGCATGTTGCATACCTGAATTAGTGAACATGCATTATTTGACTTTTGTATAATCCTTGTTAATCTCTTGCGCTTCCCATTGTATGCTGATTTCTAGTATACAAACAAACATTAAAAACATACACCCTTGGACTATAGAACAAAAATATAATCAAACATTTATTGCTATATACAGAGTTATATATATCAAGTAAAAGATATGTGCATGTCAGAATAGACAGAGTTGGGAATAGAGAAGGAATTATGCACTTGAGCAGCTTCCGTGTCAGGTCAAACCAACAAAATGCAATCAAGGAAAGAGTGACAGTGGCTGCACGGACCCTGTTGGAACCCTGCCCAATAGAATATCGCCCAAATAAGGGGCTCGCTTATCAGGGTTCCAGAGCTTCTGCCCCGTTACCCCCCAAAGCTCAAACTTCCCACCTTGGACATGTGAAATCCCGCCTACTTCATAATCTCCTCTTCCTTTACAAGCAAAAAAGTCGACCAGCCTCAGATAAACCATCAAACCCAAACCAGAATCGAGACCCCAGATATATAACATATATAGACGCGCCTCGCGCCTTATAAACATAAACCCCCGACAACGCGATTATCCGCCCAGTATTCGCCCAGCCCCAGCCCGCTCGCTACATAACACGCAGGCCCCCGTTCAACTCTCCAATTGCATTCTGTCGTCGACCCCCATCGACACCAATTCATTCACCGTGGCCAACGAATCGGATATAGCGAATGCCGCTATCAATTCACTTCGCGTGATTGATCCGGAACTGACCATGTCGTCCGTCGACGTCAATAACCCCGGCGACGACCTGAGCCCCGACGCCGACGACACCACCGTCACCACCCCCAAGGAGCGCCATTCCCTCACCCTCGACCAGCGCCGCGCCCTCCGCCGCTGGGCCCACGCCCAGACGACACGCCCCAGCCACAAGGCCTGCATCGAGTGGTTCTTTGGCCAGTACGGCCAGAACATTTCCCAGTCCACCATCTCCCACTCCCTCTCGCCAAAGTACGCCCGCCTCGACAATGACAACCAGTTCAGCGGCTCCCGCCTGCGGTTTGGCAATTGGCCCGACGTCGAGAAGCTAGTCCTGCTCTGGCACCAGCAGGTCGTCGCCTCTGGTCGCAACCCTTCCAACGAGGAGCTCGCCGAAAAGGCAAAGTCCATCTTCACCCAGCTGCCCCGGTACAAGGGCGAGGCCCCTCCCGAGTTCTCTCCCGGGTGGATACACCGGTTCAAGAAGCGGTACGGCCTGCTCATACGCCGACAGCGCCGCCACGGCAATGCGCCCAACCCCGCCGACGACATTCCCTACCTCGTCGATGCCGTGCCGCGCTTCATGACCATCAGCCAGGAGACCAGCCCGGCGGCCATCCGGGATGCGGTGCTGCGCGTCGTCGGCGTCGAGGCTACCCTGGGCATATGCGCCAGAGTCCGCGATGAGATCATCCGCCGCATCGAGAACCCCGGCCAGCCTCACCCGCCTTTGCCCGGAGAGCAGCCCCAGGAGCCTGATTCCTTCGTCGAAGAGGACCCCGAAGTCGTGCTGCAAAACGCGCTGCGCGCTCTCCAGCAAGAAGAGGCTGACGCAGAGGCCGAAGCTGCGGCCGTTCGGGACCAGCGCGAGCGCCAGGAACAAGGATTGCCTCCTCTGCCCGTCATGCAGACGCCCCAGCAGCAGCCTGCCCAGGCACCTCGGTCCGTGGCTAGATTCACGCCCGCTGCCCCCGAGGAGCTGACCTTGACGCCCATTTCGAGCGGTGGGCCGATCGCCTCCAACGATCGCCCCTTGCGGTGCCCATTCTGCGTGAACCAGCGCATGTTGAGGACCATCAAGGAAGCCGTTGAACACATGAGTACTCATGTGGTTGTCTGATCGGACTCGATGTGGTCTGTCACAGAGGTTTATGGGTTAGCGAAAATTTCTGTGGCGAAAAGTTGGCTCAGGGGTTGACACCTGCACTGCCATTTCATAACGAAGAAACTAGTGGTTACAGCGCATGGCAGCTTCTTATTTGATTTATAATATTGGCATGGCGTTTCGCAAGGAGTAACGGCTTGGGATCTCTATGGGCTGACATGGGTCGTTCCTACGGTTGTAATATAGCTATGTATCGGTGTTCTTTCGAGACACATCAGAAGGGTTATGATATGGCTTAATGCTAGACTTGTCTCCACGACAGAACAAGTGACACTTGAGCCACGGAATGTAATGGTTTATCGCACTTCATATCGTGGTCAATAACACCTGAAGTGAGATCGTAAAGAGTACCAAGCGTCCATCCAGTCATTATATTCGGTATCTACGCACGCAGCAGCTATTTGCCAGAAAGGCTTCCAAGACCCAGATATTGCTGGGGCTTCTTGAGTTCTTCAGGCAAACCGCCAAGCATTATCCCCACCATCCATAAGCTCATCTCGTCGTCTGCGATCCTCTACGGTACATTGCCTGCCTTTCCATCCATCAATTCAACGTCTACCGGTGTCGAGAAACCCCGCCCACTGCAATATCAACAAGGGGGCTTGACTATGAACAAGACCAAGAACAAGAACATAGAAAAAACTGAGGGAGGCATAAGCTATGCCTCGGAGAAGGGGAAAAGCACAAGCTATGCATTGAGGAAGGAAGAAGATACAATCTTTCATGACGTGAAACACGTCGTGAGCACTTCCAAAGACCAAGCTTTATCGCAACCAGAGCAGTAAGACAAAAGAACCTAGTACTCTAGCCTTATACTGGGAGTGCAACTCTCTGCGGCGAGGCAGGAATCGTAGTGTAGGAGCCTCGCATGGCCTGGCGTGATCCAGCTGCAGTAGCAGCAGCAGCAGCACCACTCGCCGAGCAAAGATGGTGGTCGGTCGGCGGTAATATTTGCAGAATATAAAGGGTGTCCATGAAACAAAGAAACAGTAGATATTGAGTGTGCTTTTCAAGAGTCCGGCTAATGGACCATTGCCTCCAACTATGCAGATGAGAAGTTCAAAGGGTATATAATAGAACAATTTCGAAATGTCGACTATCGGCAAGGCGTTCGTGGGCCTTCCTCTTTTATACTTGTTCGACGAAGATGACAAGCTTCTCATTGTGGTCCAAGGCGTAGTTGAGGTCGTTATCACTCATCAGCCCTAGCTTGTCTCCGCTTGCCCCGTCTCGATAGAAGAGCTCTAGCTCGCCTCCAACCTTGACTCTTTCGCGAACTTTGTCGCCCAGTTGCTGGAAGTTGATGTCGGATGGTACTCGAATGACAAATGTGTCGCCCTTGAAGAAGAGCTTGACCTTGAACACCGCCACCTGCTGCTGCGGCTGCTGCGCCATGACGGGTGTCGATGAGGCCTGTGATGGCTGAGAAAGTCCCGAGTTCTGGCGAGGCATCTGTGGTACGCCGTTCTGTCCCCCGTAGCCATTACTGTTCGCGGCTGGCGAGTCTGACGATGACAGTGCTGAGCCTTGTGACAATCGGTACTCGTCGCCATTTCCGTCGATTTCGTAGTCGCCTTCTCTAGGTGCAAAGAACTGCCTGACAAGGTTGCACTTTGCGATATAATCGGGTTGTCCTAAAAGGTTCTTGACATATGCATCCAAGTTATGTAGTCGGCCCTCTGTGATGGCGTCCGTCACATAGTTGACGGGCCCAGGCATATAAGGCAGTGTGCGCTTTTGAGTGTTGGTATTGCCTGCTTCGGCAGGGAATTCTGTGAGAAGAGCGATTTGAAAGTCGTAGAAATCTTCGTAATAACGGGAGAGCTCCCAATGCCGTCCGTCTTCGAGCTGCGCTTCAATAACAAACCAGTATTTCTCCTCGGCAAAACAGTATCGTGGTATTCGCGCTTCCAGGGGAGCTTGTAGAGGGTTGTTGGTTTTGGCAGCGCCGTACGAACCCTGCTGAGTGTTGCGCTGCTGTTGCTGCGGGGATTGAGGGTTGCTCTGGGGCTGCTATCATGAGATGATTAGATCTACGAATCTCGGATGCGCATAATGTGTGATACTCACTTGTTGACTGGTACGGTTTCCGCCTTGCTGTATGCTCATGCGCTCCATACCTTGCTCGATACCAGGCTGGCCTGGAGGGCCGCCGCCGTCAAATTTGCCTAGGGTGATGCTGCTGTTCTTATACTCGGCAGCCATCTTCTTCCATTCCTCGACGCGGGGGACGCCAGCCCTCTTGACGGCGTCGTGGGGGTTATTCACGGCCGTGTCTGTGGACATGTCTCGTATCTCGACGAAAGAAACTGGAATAAGTCCGGGACCACCAAGTCGTCCAATTGGCTTGGCGACGAACCATTCTGGGTTGGACTGTGCAATCACAATAATGGCCTCCCCGGCCTTGGCTTCCAACTCATCTGCTCTTTCAGCCTGGAAATCGTACATGACGATACCGTATACCATGGCGCCATTTTGCTTCAAAGCAGACTTGGTGGAAAGACGCTGAGCTGCTGGTGCTGGAGTGGGAGACGTTTGTTCAGCATATCCCGAGTCGTGGTCGGGATTCTTGGAAGAAGGACGCCCAGAGTCTGACTGGGCGCTGTCTCTCTCTGTACGACCTAAAGCCTGAAAGAACGCAACGGGCACGAGACCACGTGCGTCAGGCAAAGCTGGATTACAAGCCTCATACCAGTCATTATCGTTTTCGCGGCCAATGACGTGGAAAAAGTCGCCGCGGGAGAAGCTGAGTTCCTGGGCGCTTGTAGCTTCATAGTCGTATAGAGCTCGAATAACCTGTGGTATTGGTAATTAGTGATCTGTGACCAAGAGTGACAATCAGATGGCGAGGTGAGAAACAAACCTTTTTCGGGGGGACAATTGCCACAGCAGTCTTGGGCGCAATCGCGACCTGGGCACCCTTCTCCTTCTCGCCCTTGATGGATCGTCGAAGAGCCTTTCTCAGAATGTCAGCTATCCTGCTCTCTGAAGAGGTTGACGAATCGCGCATGAGTTCCGAGTTTGGGGAGTACATGACTGTGCAAATTTATGCTTATCCCAAGCAAGTCCGGACTGGGCGGGCAAGCAAGAGGGATTTCCGAAGATGTCTCGCCAGTCCAGGCAAGAGCCGGGTTCTGGCAGAAAAGGGAAGACGCTGGGTTAAAAGGCGCACCTTCATTGTAGCACAATGTATCGGTCCACGTTTGTGGAACCGTAAATCTGTCGATAGAGAGGCGAATAAAGTCGGAAAAGGATTGGTTGCGCCGTAAATGAGCAACGCTCTACGTGGTTGCGCAGAACTCGACGCTGCAAAGGCAGGAAAGCGTCAGGCGTCGGCGCGCTGAAAGTACGTGGGAGTCGTGCTTTCTGGACTCTTGTTCGATGACAGGCCTGAGTCAGTACGACGGCAAATGCGTCGAGCAAAGAGCGACTGGCTGCGGTTGAATGCGCGCAATGGATCGGAGCGTGGGCGGCGCAAGTATGTATGGGCGGGGTGATGCTTGTGAGGTCGACCTTGGTGGGACCTTGTGGCGGGCGTACGATGGTTGAGAGCCGAACGCTAGGTGTTTGCGATGTGACGTTAAGTAAATTTAAACTAGCAAGATGGTCTGTGATTGAATACCGTTCAGCTTTGAGGTGCCGGTATGTAGGATGGTCGTTCGGATGCCCGAATCAGATACGGTCGTCGTAGAAATTACGAGTGATGCTGAGATATGCGCCCCCTTCTTTGTCGCCTGACTGCGGCCTTATTACTTGTCTTTCAGATCAGAGGATCTGAATAATAGCGATTGTGTGCGCGTACTGGAGCAGCGCCAGGATCCTTGGGCTGGAAACCGGTAATGCCGCTCAAATAGTGATGTAGATCGCCCGACCTCTGATCGTCTGGCTGGTCTGTCTGTGTATCTCGTTCTCTTTTTCCTTCCTCTCCTCGACACTCGCTTGTGTGGTCGCGTACTCCTTGAGAAAGGGAAGAAGAATGAGCCGGAGGAAGATTGTCGAAGGATAGGAACAGCAGCAGAGCAAGCAACAGAACGAGTCAGAAGTTCGAAGGAGGGGAAACCGTTCAATTAGGCGCGCCTCGAGAGGAGAGTGGGCAGGGTGGGCATGAACAAACGGCTTACCTGGGTCTGGTCTGGGTCTGGGTCTGGGTCTGCAACTGACGGGGGTTGATGGGGACTTGGGACTTGGGACTTGGACTTCGGACTTGAACTGGGCGGGGAAGGAAGGAAAGTTAAGAAGAGGGAACAGGGAAAAAAAAAAAAAAAAAAAAAAAAAAAAAAAAAGAGAGAAGCAGCAATAGCAGGCAGAGGCAGCAGGCAGAGGCAGCAGAAGAGCAGAGCAGAGGGAGCGCATTTCGACCCTGGGCGGCTGGGATCCGCAGGTTGCTGGGATTGGCCCTGGTGATTGGGGAGGGGAAGGCCAAAAGCCCATTCGCTCGGGGGGCGGCTTTGGGCAGTTGGGGGGGGGGGGGGGGGGGGCCCCGGGGGGGGGGGGGGGGGGGGCCCCGGGGGGGGGGGGGGGGGGGGCCCCGGGGGGGGGGGGGGGGGGGGCCCCGGGGGGGGGGGGGGGGGGGGCCCCGGGGGGGGGGGGGGGGGGGGCCCCCTGTAAGGTAAGTGGGTGGTATGGGTGGGTGGTTACCCTTTGGAGCCGGCGCAATCGAAAAGAAACGGGTGGAAAATTGACAGCCTCAAGGGCCGCCTTAGGCTCCTTCTTTGGGCCTCCCTCCCCCCCCGGGCCTTTTCCCATAGGCGGGCGAGAATAATTGAATGATTGATTCTGACTGCTCAGAAGTTACAGCCCGGTTCCTGCTGCCGTTATGGTCGCTGGGCAAATACATGAATGTACGGACAATGAGTGGTCCGAGTTGCACACCACCATCTGCCACCATCACTTGTGACAACTCGCGGCGAGATATCATGCAGGGAATGCCGTGACTACGTATGCGTTCGGGAGTTGGGCCGCCACCTTGTTGGGGAGGGAGGCAGTGCTTCCTGTTTTACGGCATACTTTTTGTTCATTCGCTTTCTTTCTGCCTTTTCTAGAACATCCCCCATCCGCAGCGACCACGACGAGCAGAGAGAGAGAAAACAGCATGGTACTTGATTCGTGGCTGGCACAATCGTATGCAGGGTCGACTCGTGGGATGTGGATTCCGAGATTCCCAAGACAAGGGCATGCCATGGCATGTACACCGTACCCATCCCGCGGAAGCCCGCGCGCCTTTACTTGCCTGCCAATGCCCAGGCCAAGCGGCTACAGGGTCGCCATGTAACCTATGCGAAAGGTGGTGGTGGAATAGTGTGTGCATACATATTTGACTTCTTCCAGGATGAGACTTAGAAATTGCTGTTTCAACTTATTAGAGTTTTATATGATCTTGTCTCCGAGATGGAGAACAGCTCAGAGTCAAAGCGATATTGCCAAGCAACACTGGAAAAAAGCATTGCGAAATCGGGTGTATCGTGGCGAGCAAATCCGTCCTCCTCCGCCATTCCTCATTCCGCAGACGAGGTGTATTCCGTAATCAATGGCAGTGCAGCATCAGTGCTCATGTGCAGCATAGAAACAAAACCCACCACATGGACCGTGTTTCTGCGGTATTTCTAATGTGTATTCTTATCGCACAAGATGGCATGTAATATCACCAGAAAGCAGAGGACATCGAGCATCGGGCATCATCTGCCGCCCTTCGTGCAGTAGGTCATGCAAACCATGTAGATTGCTGCCGGATCAACAGGTACAATACCGTACTACATCCCGCTCAAGGCATTCTCCATCTCCATAACCCATTGCATCCTATGAGGCACCTTGATCGAGGATGGGAAGAATAGAAAAGTATCCACCCGCAGCGCATGGCACTGTTGCATTCGGCATCTGGCGGTGCAATCATAAAAAGCGGCTGTAATACGAAGACGTTCAACTCTTACAAGTCTCGATATTTACCCCAGATATGATCTCAAGGTAGTCGGGTGAGTTTGTAATAACTCATGTCTTTGGCGACCGGCCCATCGGAGCTGCCTCCGTCTTTCACTGCTATTGCTTTACTCCAAACTCCTCCGGCTTCCGAGTGTTACCAACGAGCATCATCTCCTGGCTGTGATACCTCTATTGCCTGTATGGTATGTGCCGGTGTCGCCTACAATTCCCTACGTCGTCTTGATTCTTGGGGCTCGGGTCCGTGTCGACGTCAGTGTCATCAGAGTCATGGTCGAAGGGTATCCATGTCACGAGGGTTGTGACGAGCGGCAACTTATCGATTGTATTGCGCTGGGACGTGGGATCCAAATCAATGATTTTGTGCAGATGGGATGCGCGCGTGGCCACCCCCATCGTTCCTGTTGAAACGCCAAACTCCCGGGAAACGGTCAGGCTTTTCCTAACTAGCTCTGGCCGGGGGCGATCTGGCTATGGCTAGGCAAAACTTTGCAATTTCCTCCAGAGTCACCCATCAGCCCTAATCGAGCCGCCATCGAATGCCCAGACACGCCCGGGATTCTGGCCGCCACTGAGTCATTCGCAAGAACCACCAGATCATCTTGCAAATCCCAGCAACCTGGCGACGAATCAAGAGACAGCAGATTTACGAAACTAGAGTGTGGCAGAAGGTGTGTAAGAATGAGTTCTTAGTCTCTGCAAACGGTGCCTGCAAGGTCGCCATCACATATTTCTTTTTTATCTGCACGTCTGCAAATATGTTACCATGGTAACTTCGTAAAACGACCTGTATCAAAAAACGGAAAGACCATATTCGGTTATACCTCGAGGTGACCGATATAGAGTTTGACCCTATTTGATAGCTTCATCGACTCTGAATTGGCAAACCCAAAACTGACCCATGCCTTTTACAAACCACGCGGGAATAGCAGAGTTTAGATAGACAGACACAGCACCGGCATATATTGCCGCCAAGGACGTCGTATCTGCGATACCATACAGCGATCTTTCAAGTGGCACGCGCCCCTCTTGTGTATCTTTAGCCTCTACTTACCTGCAACTCTCTCTCTCGCCGCATTGGCATCTTTGCACGACCTAGCTGCCGGCGGCTCTTTCTCAGCCGACCTGGCACCGCAGGCACGAGAAACAAAAAAGAAAACGAAGAAAAGGATCGGACGCCAAGGCGTTTCCCCGTTGAGAACTCGAGCCTCAGCCAACCTTATCAACCTTGGACCTTGGCCAAATCGGGCGTTCCGGAACGAAATAAAGAGAGACACAACCACACAACACATGCATGTGATATTGCTTTTTGAGACTCCCAAATAAACATGGCGGCATACTTCGTAGTTGCTATTTACACATGGCATCTACCTCGACGACATGTCAAAGATGACATTTGACCCCATCGAAACTTTGAATTGTCCATCTTGGATGCCGTGCGCCATATTCAAACAATGGACTCGATTTATGGAGAGTTTTACCCACACGCTCACGCAATCCTTTGACCCGTGTCTCGATTCTTCAAGATCGAGCCATTTGACCGCTACAAACATATTATACATGACGTACACAACAACATACTGCCGAAAAAATGTCTCTTTTTCGTTATTAAAAAACTTTTTCTTCAACCCCCTTCCAATAGCGTAGGTTTCATCTCTGGTGCCTCTTCGACGGAGGTCTCACCTAGAGTGTAAGTGGAACGCCAGCCAACGCCTCCACCCCTGGCACTCCCTTGCTTGTTCCTCGACTATGATTCTTCTGCACGACGGTGGGGTCTAATAGAGTGGTTTTTGCTCCCCCCTCCAAGCTTCCGTGATCAAGTTCACCGATCCGGAGAGGGACAAGAAAACGAAAGAAAAGTTTCTCATACGCTCCCGGGTCTGGGCTCGCGCATGCCGACGCAAGGGGCAACCAAACCCCTCTTGCACACCGGTAGCACGTTTATTGTTCTCGTTGCGCTTGTTCCACCGCGTCAGGCCTGAGAGACCCGTTGCCGCAGTGGCCCCCGTTGGTGCCAGTCTCTTGGCTGGATGACGTATGTGTATACAGTATATGATTTGCAAAGTATAGCGAGGCTAGTTAAAAAGTAACAAAAGATATTCATACAAAAAAAAAAGAAAAAAAATTTATCAGACGCCGGGTTACGAGTACACGTTGAATGATAGATCGGACGATAGAACGAAAATAACGTAGAGGAATAAACGATTCACTCTATCTGCCAAGACGAGAGCCGTGCTATCGACCAGGTTGTACACATATATCACCTTTTCGAATTATTCCAGAAGCAATCTCTTACACACGGCTTTGACGGAACCCCGGCTCTGGACGAGGGGCCAGCCAAAACCCAGCATCGGTAGCCTACATGCCATTGCAATGTTCCTGTTGGATCGAATGGGTTCTTGTGTTTGGACCCGGGTCCTTGCTCAAACCTCAAAAAGTCCGCAACGGCTCTCTTCATGCAAACACCCGCCAGAACAAGAGAAAGAGAAAGAGAACGAAAAGAAGTCACACCACCCGAAATAGATTTTTACAAACCTTCCTTTCTTGGGCAACACAATGATTTCAAATCCTCAGCGTCTGGTTGACCGAACGTGAACCCCATCCAGGTACCCAGCACACTTTTTTCATGCGCACAATGGAAACCAAGCCTCCGGATCACCACATTTCCGTGAATACAATTCTTGAAGGCCTTGTAAAAAAAGGAAAAGACAATGGCCTCTTTGTCACTTCCTCCATGGGGGAAAAAATTGAAACGGCAATGGCATACCCCGGATTCTGAAACAACCGACCGTCCGCACACCCTCTCCCCATCACCGGACGTCTTGATAGGCCAATCCTTTTTTTTGTCTCAAGGTGTGCAACCATGATTGTAGCTGTAGCTGTTGATAGAAAAAAGGTGTGTGTGGAGAGACGAAGAAGGAAGACATCGAGATTGAGGTTCAACCGGATCGCAGGATAATTGCTTGCCTGGCCTCTCCTCCGGCTATCACTTGATCTTCCAGTGCTCTGATCAATGCAACTATAAGCGGCTGAAGACATCCTGGAAAGATATGCGCGGCAGAGAAGGAAAGACAGACTCGAAGCCTAGCAAGCACAAAGCGGATCGAGGGACAAAACACCAAGCAAGATCTCAACATCACGTCAATAACCATGATCTGCTTCCCGACGGAGCAGTCATATTACCACAGCCAATTCACAACTCTTGATCTGTGTAAATGTAGATCCCTGATGAGGTTAAAAGTCCATGCACATCTCTGGACCTGGGCGCCAGCTTGACCTGTTATGACCCTGCACACCAATGGCAGAATTAATCCCATTCAGGGCGTTTGCGTATTTTGCTCTAGTATAAGACAACAAAACTACCAATATATGTAGGTGCCTATCACCAGTCCCCTTTTCTGACAAAACGACTTCATTTTGAACGCCATGGCCGAGAGGACACGACTTCGCTCAGCCCTGGCCAAAGAATCCTGACTTTCCTCAACGCCATAACCAGTAAATGACAAAACATGTCTCTCAATCTCGTCTTGTTGGGTATCATCCCAAGTGCAATGGACTACTTAGTCCGAGGATGCCGAGCACCATCTCCGTTGCCAAAATGAGCGCCAGTCATACTTCGTGACGGGACAGGCCGTGTCGACAGGCCAGCCGATTATAAAGCATTCAGGGCAGCCGATTCATGTGCCCACAAACGTGCATGCATGATATGCCTCCCCATGTTGCGACTGGCATGTCAAAATGCGGACATCACGCCAAGTTGATCCAATTATGGTCTCCGTCGGACCATCTGCACGACCATGTCCATCGGCGTTGACGCGCCTTGCAGACTGTGGCAGTCGTCACATGGGAGCTGCTGCGAAGGGGAACCATATGATCAACCCCTAGTCGACTCGAGTCGTAGCGCAGCGTTCACGGCATTGTAAACGTGACGAGAATGCTGCCACAGAAGAGGGAAATAAGAGGGTAAGAATAGGACAGGAAGGGCGAGAGGGGATCATATCTGGCCCTTCAGATCGACTCTGCGGAAGGCTTCCGATCTTGCGGCATCGAAGAGACCTTTGGCATTGCCTGCCATGAACACAATCGTGTCACCACGCTCCTCGAGGAGATGTTGTCCGTTATGGTCAATAATAAACTGAGCGGCTTCGGCGTCGTGCTCAAACGCCAGTTCCTCAGTAATGAACCGTAGTCTGAGATCTGGCTTGTAACTACAAGTCATGTTAACATCGGCGTGATCAGGTGCTGTTCGGGGATGGAAAGTACTTACGCTCTGCACATCATGGCAAGTGCAGCTAGCCGCTCTCTCTTCACAAACATATCCATGAGGTATGCGCCCATGTTAGGAGTGTCAAGGTACAGCTGGAAGAATCTGTGAAAGTTTCCGAGGGCAAGTGCAGAACGAACGTTCAAGGCATGCTTGATGGCGGGCTTCTCTTTGTCTGCTGCTGTTAGATCCGCAATGGCATCGTTCAATGCCGTGCGGTTTGCTGTGTGGATGAAATACAAAATACGGTACGCCTTGAATTCGACGGGGTTTCCCTTCAAGCCCATGGCGTAGAGAGCACGCAACTGGGTTTGACACTGGTTATACTCACCCAGATCCCCCTTTTCCAATGCGATACGTGCGTGGATCTCGTACACCCGGACGGTGAAATCATTTCTGATGCGCTGGACAGTCAAGTCCTGACGCAGCGACTTGAACTGATCACAGATGTAGTTGTAGTTCTGCTCTTTCTTCCACTTCTCTTTCAGAACGTCCAGAGTTTGGTGCAAGATGTGCTCGGGTCGGACCATGGAAGGCTTGGGCGCGGCAGTCAAACGGAGATATCTCTTTTCCAAATCCGTGCAGAGTCCGACTACGGGTCCAATTGTGGGCGGTGGGCTGGGCGATCGATACACGGACTTGTAGCCTCCCTCAAAGCGACGCTGTCGCTTCTCTGCTTGCTTCTGAAACTTACTTTTGGCAGACTCGTCCGATACGGATTGGTTATTGGCCGGCTGTGAAATACGGTCTTGGAGTGAAAGAGTCTTGGTACTACGCCATGGGGAGTTTTGGCTGCCTTCAGAAAAGTCATTTGACTTTCGCTTCTTGGACTCAGTGGCTGTGGGCTTTTGGGATACTTGTGCGTGCTCCATCATGGACGCGATGGTGCCTACGCTGCCGTAGCCGTGGAGCGCCTGCAGGCGTTGAGACTGGATGAAGTGCTGCGGAAGAGGCAGGTGATCCCAATCAATGGAATACATCTGGCCGTTGTCCTTGGCATGGGCGATTGTCTGTTTAAGTTGGGCTTGCATTTCTTCGTTGGACACTTCGGGAATCATGTTCTTCTTTTCGAAAGATCGTTGCACATACGAGCGCACGGAATCCGGCCAGGCGATCTTTTCTTCCGAGTTGGCTTGTGTTTGGGCGGGTGCCGGGGCAGCGGGTTGCGTAGGATTAGCAGGGACGGCATATGCGTTTTGGTATGGTTGTGCAAAAGGTTGGCCGAAGCCACCAGTCCTGACAGGAACAGATGTGTAGGCTGTGGCAGCTGTTCGCAAAATGACGTTAGCATTTGTAGCAGCATTTGCGTATGAGGTGCGCGACGCTGGATTGCGAGGATGACTGCCTGTCGGCACGGGAGGCCAAGGGCGGGTAGGTTCGTGCCGGGGATGGAGATGGAAATACGCACTCTGAGAATTACCATATGCTGAACCTGGCTGGATGCCGGGAGCCGCTGGTGCGGAAGGCCCCCACGAGTACATGGCGATGACTTGTCGCTTCTGTCGTCGTGTACTGCTTGCTTTTCGTCTCTCGGTGGTTAGTGCGGGAATCGGCGGAATCTAGGACTGGAGCGTCGCTCGCAAATCAGGGCGGTGAAATAAGTGTCCGGCGACGAAATATCCTCTCAATGTGTCGATGCTGGCCTGTTGGAGTGGCCGCGACGAGGAATCTGATCACGTTGGTGGTGTTGACGATTGGGGATGTGGTCAGGCGAATGTGGTGAAATCAAGAAGAAAATCGATTTGGGCTGGGACAATGAGTTCAGTGGGTATTTGGTAGGGAGAAGGCGCTAATTCTCCACCTTTGGGGCGCGTCAGGTGGTAATTTTTGACAATGCCCGCGCACCTTTGCCCGCCGATCAGACTAAAATCGAGGTACAAAGTACATTAGATAAGCGTGGTCAGCGGCCTGGCGGGCGAGAACGGCAGCGGCAGCGGCAGCACAAAGATCCGTTCATGCCTCTCTCTCAGGTCATGTTGGTGCAGCCTGGCTGGGGGGCATGAGCCCAGAAACCCGTCCTGTTTGCCCGCCGTTTCTGCAACAAGCCAGACGGCTAGAACCATGAATCTTACCCGTACCCGCCTAACGAAGGTCTGCCCCACCATGAAATACAGTGCTCTAGCATCCCTTGATGTGCTCAGCTCATATTGACTGGCCCATGCACAAAAGATTGGGTCAACCTACATGTCGGCGACGTTCATATCAACGACGACGGCCAAGCCATTCCCTCACCTACCTGTTCAATTACTGGCAGCAAATGTGCACATGCCCCTGAACTTTATACCCGTTTCTTTTTTCAACGACATGACGAATGTTTCTAAAACATATCGACCTTACTACAGCCCTACGGCCTGCTTATCTTCCAGATGAAGTGCTGCTCTTTGTCCAGGACAATGTGGGGTTATATGAGGGGTGAGTACACTGCGCATCTTGTAGCTTCACGATGTTTTGCCAGGCCGCTGCCAACGGAAGAGCGCATGGCCGTTTTGCTCACTACATGAGCTTTCTATGATCAAGGAAGTATGCAAAGCTAACAATCTTGGCCTCAAAAGCAAGTACAAACTTCCCAATAACCAAAATGGCCAGGTCTACCTGACGTCGCATCGCATATGCTATGTCGACAAGCAAGACCCCCGGAAACATTCCCTCGCTCTCAACCTCAAGGACGTGGAGAAGTATGAATACTACGTACGCCCCTCTCTGCGCCCATCATCGCAACTTGAGGCTCACTGATTACTGGCAGGCCGGCTTCTTCAAGTCCTCACCAAAGGTGACTTTGATACCCAAGGTCGCGAAGCGATCCTCTCTGGCGTCACAGGCGACTTTAGGCGCATCCACTCCATCGGGAAGCGGCACTGCCTCCCCAGCTCCATCCACGGGTCCTGTGCATCGATCGGCGACCGCGACTCCTGCTCCTTCAACGTCGGCCACCTGGGTCTGCACTATCTGCAGCTTTCCGAACCCGGTTCCGTCCAATTTCGATCCCGCGACCGCAAGCGAGCTGACGCCTCTGCCTCCTTGCTTGGCTTGTGGTATCAAGCCTGCCCTTACACATGTATTGAAGGCGAGCATCTCCAACACCACAGGCAGGCAGGCTTCCAGCTCTGTATCCAGTGTCAATAGTCCGCTGCCGTTCCGACCTCAGCTCCAGCCAAGCTTCGAGTCTCCGCAAAGCACCACGACCTCGCTACCTGCCGCGACCCAACCAGATCCAGTAGCCGCAGATACTGGCTTCCAGTGTCCAAGATGCACTTTCCTCAACCATCCCTCGCTCTTGTCCTGTGAGATATGCGGTGCGCCCCTGATATCACACAACGTCCCTCGGCACGCGATACAGGAGTTGGATCAGCTAAGGATCGATTCGCCTGGCCCTACGCTCACCCCGGGCAATGCTGCCCCTCCGGAGGGTCACGAAAGTGTCAAGATTTCTTTTCGGGGTGGTGGTGGCGGCGACAAGATCTTCTACGAGCGCCTGAAAGGTTCCATGACACAGCGGAAATGGCTGCTACAAGAGGCTCCCCCTGTTCCAAGCAGTGTCAGAGGCGGCGGAGACATGGCAAACTCTTTGTCGAGATCCGGATCTGGGGCAGGTCGGACCAAGACGGCTGGCATTGCTGGGCTTGAGCAAATGGGCCTTGACAGGCGGAAGAACAACGAGTTGGTGATTGGGAATGCGTTCGAAGACCTCGAAGCTCTTATGGCATCAGGGAAACAGATTGTTGCGCTCGCAGAATCTCTTGCTCGTCAAACTAAGAATGGCACAGATGGCGCAAACTCTGAGACCAACGCCCTGCTCGCAGAATCGGCAAGCCAGCTTGGTCTCGTGACCACCAAAGATATCGTCGGTGGTGGGAGTGGTTCTGGTGCCGAGAGTCTGTACCTATCAGAGCTGGCGAGGAACCTGGCAGAATTCTTGACAGATGATGCTAGAGGTGTGCTGAGGAAGGCGGGAGGTATCATGAGCTTGGTCGATCTTTGGGCCGTGTTCAATCGAGCTCGAGGTGGTGTCGAACTGGTCAGTCCCAACGACTTTGAGAAGGCTGCGCGCCTGTGGGAAAAGTTAAAGCTGCCAGTTCGCTTGCGAACCTTCAAGAGTGGAGTCCTTGTTGTACAGGGTCGGGACAGGACGGACGACACTACAATCAAGGCATTGCTTGCCTGGTTGCGAGACCTGCACGATATACCACCCGATCGAGAAGTCTCATGGGACTGGCAAGAGTTTGGGCGCGGTGTAACGGCGCAAGACACCGCCGAGAGATTCGGTTGGAGCATCGGCGTGGCCGAGGAGGAACTCGAGATGGCAGAAGAGCGCGGCGTACTTTGCCGAGAGGACGGCATTGAAGGCCTCAGATTCTGGGAAAACTACATTGACACTGGAGAGCATCGCAATCGTTCCCGCCCAAAGACTGAGGCGGACAGCATACTCAAGGCTTTAAGCAACTCCGGCTTCGTCTAGAACGTCCAGGCGCTGAAGTCGAGGCGTTTATAATGCCGGTGCAAGATGTTATACACATGAACACATCTGCATAGGAATAGCAAACCATATCATTCTCATCAGAACTGGAACGAATTTTCATGGTGTCAAGGGTTATCCAGTGCCTAGCCAGCTGTTTATTCGAGTTCATATGCAACCTGTCTGTCTAGAAACCCAGCAGTCTATGCTCTATTAGGTACACACAAGTCTATATCGTGGGGTCATTAGACATTAGACATCAATGGGAGACCGCCTTCGCGAATCTGCCCCCAAAATTGACTCTCGCTCCCAACAGCTTTCGACCGAAACAAATAGTCCTTAAGCAAGCTTCTCCATGAAGTTTTTCCTGACACGCGTGTTGACCACGCCTCCCACACCAAACGCAGGGACGATCCGACATATCCTGGCGGCGGTGCTGACGGCCCAGTTTTTCTTGACCGCGAGCCAGCGCTCGGCCCAGGCCTGGCCCGGGCGGTTGTACATGTCGAGGCCGACCAGGTGCAGCGGCGTGCTGAACATCTGCACGGCGGCCGGGGCGGCGAACTGGGCGAGGGTCTGGCCCGAGACCTTTTTCTGGAACTCGGCCGACAGGCGCTCCGAGAGGACGGGGCCAAGCAGCGGGGGCACATTGAACGAGGCGAAGATGGTCATGCAGTCGCGCACGGTGAAGAGCACGTACGAGGGGAGACCGACGGGGCGCGGGGGGCCGGCGGGCCCGAACAGCTTGACGTAGACCTGGTCCTTGTAGATGCAGATGCCGACGTTGGCGGCGGAGCTGGCGGCGAACTTGAGGGTGCCGGCCGAGACCTCGCCGGCGTCGCGGCCCCGGACCGTCGACGTCGCCGTGTCGAGCGTGTTGGCCGTCAGGTACGTGCCGCCGTACACCATGAAGATGAGGGCGACGGGCTTGGAGAAGAGGAGCGCGTGCGGCCGGCGGAGGAAGGTCGAGAGGGACGACTTGAGGGCGTTGGCCATGGTCGAGCGGCCCGAGGCGTTTTCCATAATCGACCTGGAGAGAAGAGGTCACAGTCAGCTTCACGAAGAGGTCCTCGCCGCAAATGAAGCAGTATTGGCTTGACTTACCGGTCGATAACCGAGATCAGAGGCGCGACCATCGAGGCGGCGCAGGCGGCGCTCGCAAAGTCGGCGGCGAGGCGCAGGCCTAGGTTCTTGGTGTTCCATTTCTTGTCCAGCTGCGCCTTGACTTCAGCAGACGGTTTCGTCGGCATGGCGGCGAGCTGTGATGCTCGCGGGTCGAGCGCCGGTGCCAGTCCTGCGGGCGAACCGCCGTCGTCCTTCATGGCGAGAGAGGTAATCGCAACAGCAGCAGTGGCAGTGGCAGTGGCAGTAGCAGATATGCAGATTTTCTCTAGGCGAGATCTGCGTGGACCGATGAACCAAAGATGTGCCTGCTTCCTTCTGCCTCCTTCTCTCTTCCTCCCTCTCGATTACCCAAAGTTATCTTGTGAAGTAAACACAGGACACGAGATGCATTAGGGATTTTTTTCGCTGTGGTTGTAAATGCCTGTTTTATGGGGAGGCCTCTTTGATGATGATCACGAAACTTGAGAAGGACGCCATCCACAGCCTCAGTTGAGGAACAACTTGAATTGATCGATCAAAATACTTCTACTACCAGAGACGAGAGACAGAATCTGCGGAGAGAAGGAAGGGTTTTTGGAAAAGCACTAATGAGTCGAGCTGGCGACTACAACGAGAAAAGCGAGAGAGCTCCCTGGTTCGGAGAGATAGAGAGACAAAGGATTTGGGTCGGCTACCTTTGGTCTGGTTGGACCTGGGTATATTTTTTTGCGGATTATCGTATGACGCTCGAGGATGAGCTGGGGTGTTAAGTCCGTCTGGCGACTCGCGTCGAACCGTTTCCTAAGCATGGGGCCGCTGTCGGAGCCCAGTCAGCAAAAATCGGGGCGCCTCGGGGGCACATGCCGCCAAGCTCTGGCCCTGTTGGCTGCGCTAAAAGGGACTGGACCTGATCAGCTTCCGGGGGTAAGCTTCAGGGTCTGACGTCCCACGGGGGCCAAGCCCAGCAGGGGTGCAAGGAGCCTTTGCGCTGTCGGCATCGATGACAAGTCGAGAAGCAGAGAGATGTTGATACAAACATACCAGATGAGTTGGCATAAGCGAGATGATAAGAAGATGGAATTTAGAAAATAAGCAATGAAACATGCTTTGGACCACTGAGATATTGCACGGCAGAATTGCCAGGATTATGGCTGCCTGTTTATCGGGTACGAATATGGTAAGGTTAGTTTGGAGAACAAACTTCTGGCCCGCAGTAAAGATACGCTAAATACTCCCTCTGATCGTTGTTTACTGTAAAGCCGTCAGACCATGTTCCTCCCGAGCTTTATCGCCGAACAAACTATCAGCATTGACTAGACGAAATAGCATACAAACAACTCGCAATTCATCATGACTTATACAATCATTTAGTTAAAGCTGTATATCATAAATCCAGTCGAATACTGGCTTTTGTTTTGATCAGCGGTGGATCTAGACTCTAGTACCCGAGTTGGCGATATTTGTTGTCAGTCTGCAAATATAGGCTCCCGAATTCCAATCTGCCATCAGACACCAGCGCACAATCACACTTGCCTATTCTATATTGATCTACACCATACGAATTATACATGAGCAGAGAGAGAACTTAGTATCATCATGGTCAATTCCAAACAGTGCCAAAGCACTTGCCACTGGCGTCGAGCCGTAGTGGTTTGTGTCGCTCCATCTCCAGGCAGCCGAATAAATATAATGGAATAGGAGACACACGATTTTGTGCCGCCGCGTAATCCGCCTTCGCCATCTCGCAAACATATCATGCAGGCCTCGTAATGACCGCGTAGATCAGAAACAGTGAGGATCGACCGCTCAGACTTTGTGTTTTGAGAATCACCTCCAAGTCTTCCGACATAACTTGAGAGTCTACCGGGCACAGCTGCCATCAGAGACCGGTGTAGAATCGCAGTCACGATGGCTATCATTCCCAAGTTCACCCCGGAGCTCCTGATATCTACGCCTCGTCGCGGTGCAGCCGTACCAAACCACAATGGCACTTTGGCGTTGTTCAGTCAGTCGACCCACGAGCCCGGCGGCAAGACTCTCAACGAGTACCGAGTCCTGACCATCGAGACCGGCGAGTCGAAACACTTGATCTCGGACGAAAAGGCAAGAGATGTGCTCTGGATCGGAGACGGTACTAATACCGTCATTTATCTCTGTCAGGGTAGCAATGGTTATACTTGGATCAAGACAGTTGACGCGGACAGTGCCTCTACCGAGCCCCTCGTCATCGATTTCATCGAGGCGCCTGTCCACCACCTCAAGATCAGAACACTCAAGGATGGAACGATTGCCTTTGTCGTATCAGGACTCACAGACTCCGAGCACCACCTCTTCAATGAGGAGAGTGAGAGACGACTCCATACTGCCAGAGTCACAGAAAGTTGCAGCCCGCGCTTGGTAAGTCCAAGATTTTTCAGCAACGGCCGATCAGAGTGTTGACCAAAGTTCGTATACACAGTGCGACTCGTACACGAAGCCGCAGAGCCATGTCCTCTGGTATACGAACCTGGTCAAGGAAGATGGTAGCTGGAAGATCAACAAGCCGCTGAGAAATGCCTTGAGAGGCACAAAACTCACAGCACCCCTAGGAATACGTGAACCAGGAGACCCAACCGACGAACTCGACATCAGCGATGACGGGATCGTCTTCGCTGCCACAGAGAGAAACGTGAGCGACCCCAGAAAGTCCCGACTGAGCAATATCTGGCACCTTGCCTTGACATCGTTCTGCCAAGACAGCCCGCAGGGCCCGAGCAAGATTTCCCTCCAGACGGAAATACACCCGCAGTCGACGACCGACCAGGGCTACTGCTCGCGGCCGGTCTTCAGCCCCGACGGATCCATGATCGCCTTCTTGCGGGCGCCTTACGAAAGACCCCTGAACAAGTCCATTTGGCTGAAGCATACCGAGTCTCGAAGCGCCGTCGACGTGTCGCTCATGATCACGGGCCGGCCGTGCAACTTGATCGCACAGGGGTTCCGCTTCGCACCCGACGGACACGCGCTTTACATCCAAGCTCCCGATTCGGGAAGGACCTCGCTGTACAAGCTCGGCCTGCTGCCGAACGCGGAACCTCAGCTGCTCTTCCGCGGCGGCTCCGTGACTGCGTACCATGATATGCGGCAGGGAGAAGACGATATTGGCAAGCTGCTCATTACGGCTTCCAGTTTTGTCGAGCCTTGGCTCTACCAAATAATCGATACCAGCACCACCTCGCAAGAACTCGCACTGCCACGCGATGTCTCCCGCGCGTCTCAGCATATCGCGCTGGGCCTGTCGCAGAAGCAAGTTTCCGAGATGTACTTTGAGGGAGCTGGCGACTACGTCGTTCAAGCCTGGGTCATGAAACCTCGCGGCTTTGACCCGAACAGGAAGCGGTATCCGTTATGCCTACTCGTCCACGACGGACCGAATGATCATTGGGCAGATGCCTGGAGCACACAGGTCAGTCGGTCTGATCATATCTCCAACAGAGCAGGAAAACTCACACAACTCATCATAGTGGAACCCTGCTGTATGGACCGCACAGGGCTACATAGTAGTGGCACCAAACATCACAGGAAGTCTAGGTTTTGGACTGGAAATGGCAGAAGGTAGGTCATGACGTGATGTGCCCTAGTCCACATTCTCACCGTCAGACAGCGATCCAGGACAACTGGGGAGGACACCCATACGACGACCTTGTCAACTGTCTCGAGATTGTAAAAGACATTCCCGGCATCGACATGGACAATGCAGTCGCAGCAGGCAGTGGATACGGAGGCTATATGATGAACTGGATACAGGGCCATGAGCTTGGACGGCGGGTAAGTCTGCATCAATCGAATCGCTCCATGAATCGATCATGACTGATAGAGTGCTTTGGAATCACAGTTCAAGGCGCTCGTGAGCCACCATGGAGTTTTCCACCTCCCTTCATACCCCTTGCAGGTAAGCACTTAATTCTGGACGTACGGAAACGCCCCATCATGAAGCTGTCGCTGACCACATGCTTGTACCAGACCGACGCCCTCTCTGGCCTGCTGCACGAGTTCGGCGGGACCCCATTCATGTGGAACAACTTCGACGGCCTGGAGCGGTACAACCCGGCGCGGTCCGACCTGCTCAAGGAATGGAAGACGCCCATGCTCGTCGTCCACAGCGACAAGGACTTTCGCCGCCCCGTGACCGAGGGCCTGGCTGCGTATCACACTCTCAAGACCCTGGGCACTCCAGCGAGGTTCTTGTCCTTTCCAGATGAGCACCATGCGATCGCAAGGGAGGAGAATTTGCTCGAGTGGTATCGGCAGGTCTTTGCCTGGGTTAACAGATGGTCAGGTGTCGCGGTGCGGAACGGGAGATGTTGAGTTGGGGACATATGAGTGCAGTCTCAAAGTTAAAGTTCAAGAGGATCTGGCAATTACGAAAACTGCATCTCCGGTACATCAAATTATATACCATCAGATCTGCACAAAATTGGGACGAGCACTAGGAGTAATGACTCTGATAGAAGTAAACGATGAAGGCTGTCGCCATTGACGATTATGGACGATATTGGTCAGAACAAATCCTGCGACTTACCCGCGATCCATCTTTCGGCGACGAAAGACGTCGCAACTGGTTGATCGTGGGGGCCCATATGTCCGGCTTCTTTGACATTTACCAGCGTCAATCTCCCAGACTGCTTGTAATTGCCCCCGTTGATATGAGAATCCTTTCCATCGGAGTAATGCCACGACCTCAATGGCTGAAGCTTGAAGTCGGCGTGATTACTCCACTGCACCGAATCCAGTATCGCAGTCATGCCCTCCCAATTACTAACAGACGTCATTAGAACAATTGTAACAATACCAGGACTGGGGAATTGCAAGACTCACATGCCAACATCGTTCATTCCATTGAGGACAAGGACCGACGTGTTTTTTACGTCGAGCGCCCGAGCAATTTCTCGAGTCGACGGCATGGCAGGATCGGGCAAGTAAGACCACCTCTCACTAAAGTCGCCATTGACAGGCTTGAAGTCGAAGCCTTCAAGGCCCAGAGCCTGTTGAACCCAGCCTGTATTGAGGTACTGGCCGACCTGCTCCATACCTGACAGACGAAGTGAGAATAGAGCCGACAAGAGCCATCACAGGAAACTCACCCATGCCACCGCACATTGGCGGCTCCTCGCACTGCCTCCGGTCATCATAGGGATTCCAACCGCCCGGGACAACTTCCCGCTCAAAGATATCATACATGCCCTGGCACGTATCGGCCGCGGCGAGACAGGCCTCGGCATCGTACGTCGAGTCGCAGGCGGCGGCAGCCCTCTCGCAAGCCGAGTAGCCGGGCACCATCTGCTTGCAAGCCGCCGCGCTGAAAGTACGATTCCCTCTAGTGATTGGGTGCGGCACGCATAAGTGATGGTAGAGTCCCAAGATGGACCGCGGCCAGTTGACGAGGGGGTCCACGAGTATGAGGGATGCGAACCGCCTCCGCATCATTGACGCGTACGTGGGTGCGTACCGGCCGCCGAAGGACTCGGCCGCAAGATGAATGTCTCGATTTTCAAGCTCCGGAAAGGCCTCCTCGACAAAGACGTCGAGGAATCTGGAAAAGTCTATCCCGGCTTCCAACAAGTCACCTGCCCAGAGACTCGGATCTTGTGGAGTAGAGAAACCGACACCTATCGGTTGACTGAGGAAGCGTTAGTCCATTGACCAGAAGAATACAGGATTTCTTGGCATACTCGACAAATACCACGTTGGCGAACTCGGTCCAGCTGTGAGGATTTTGTGTCGTTCCTTGGCCATCCTCGGTGACGCTACATGGCCCGACTTCGAATAGCGCTCCCAGCATCGAGGACGCACCAGGCCCTCTGATATCATCAACATCTTTGCCAGCAATCGTTTGCAGGTAGTGACAACATACCCGTTCATCCATATGACTAGAGGCGCATTTTCTGGATCATGACGGCTTTCGGAATACCCTGTATAGATTGAGTCTCCTTGCCAAAACCTTCACGGCTTGACTCACAGTAGAACATGTCCCGATCTTTTCCTACACGCACAAATCCAGTCCATTGCGACGATCCGGCATCGCACAAGGTATCATTTTGGCCGGTTCGGTTGTAGTATTCTGATCCAATACTATCTGTCCATCTAACCCCACTGCCTCCCAGTGGCTGCTGGGTCGGGCTCGAGATGACCGCATTGGCAAGGACGCATATGCTTGAGACAGAAGAGATACATTGGCTTTTGCGCGTCATCATGGAGAAGGGCATCCGTATCAACGTTCCGTGTTCAGAGGTTGCGGCAAGCGTCTCGAGCAATCTATGTTCCGGCCCGGAATCAACGTGGGTGTCAGTGCACTGTAAATATCCTGGTATACGTAAATAATGTGCCGCAAAGGCGCATGACGAAGTACTTGGACTATGCCGACTATGGAAGGCTGCTATGAATAGCTTCATCCAGTTACCTCCGCGTCTGCTACAAGGGTCAAGAGTCAGTTCTGAATTTTCTTTTTACGCACCCTTGTTGAATCGATGCACCGGATCTTGCACTGCAATTTTAACCCACACCAAGAGGACATTGTTACACAGGCTCAGTTTCCGGCCCCAAGACATGCAAGACACCTGTAAATACAATATAGTCGCAGCCGTGTGGGGACAACTATACTTCAGTCGCAGTGTGGTACTGCATTGAAATTATCTTTACCGCTTGTCTAGACCGAAATAACTTGTCTAGTATTGCCTTGAAGATGATTACCAATCAGGTCAGGCCAAAAGACTAAGCAGCATGACGTCTCCATACATCTCCCTCCACAAAGTGAGTCCCTATGGAGTCTAAGTTGCAAACTCTGGGTCTCTGGATTGAAATGCTCGAAGAATAGCCAACGACGTCGCAGGAAATGTCATCTGCCAGTCGTGTTTGCCGTACTTCAAGATATGCATTCTGACCGTCCCCTTTTGCGTAGTAGAGTCGACGCTCCACCCTCCCGGTCCAAGGTCTACCTTTTCTCGATACTTGTCAATCTCCAGCTCTTGGAACGAGATTGGCGACGCATTGGTGGCGTTCATAGCGTGCCAGAACAGCTCATGCGTATGAGTGACAGGAATGTCATCGTCATCCTCGGCATGGATGAGGGTGAGATGGTAATCATTGCTATTCTGAACGAAAGAGGCGATCTTATTTTTGACCATCCAAGTGTCCCGGAGCCTGCTCGTGAAGAACTTGAAAAGCGGTGGTATTCTTGCAATGGGGGCCAGGACGGGCAACAGGCCGCCGATTCGGTACGTAGCCGTCAGGCTTGCAAGATCCGCGAAGGAGGCACTGATGACAACGCCCGCAAAGGACACGCCTGGGTTCGGAGTGGCCAGGTAATTGACCAGAGACATGGACACTGCCGAACCCAAAGACTGGCCGTATATCACGATCCGATCAGGGGGTATCTGAGCCGTGTTCGTCGCCCATTTCACGACGGCGAGTGCGTCGAGCAAAAGGCCCGGCTCGGAAGGGTTGCCGGACGACAAGCCATATCCGCGATAGTCGAAAGCCAAGACATGGACGTGGTTCGTCGCAGCGGAATAGATGTTACGGTACGAGGTTGGTCTAATGGTCGAGCCTATGGTCCCTGAAGTCCCGTGCAGGTATAGAACCAATCTCGCGTGTGGATCTTCCCACAGGAGACGGAAATTGACCGTTTTTGTGATATCTTGTACTGGGCCTGTCAGGTCCTGATCCAGTAGGTCTTTTTGGTTCTTATCATAGACTCCAGATGGAAGAATGTGCCACGAGTGCAGATTTATGCCATCCTCGGTGTTGATATAAAAGGGTACGACTTGATTGTGCATAAAGCCAAATTGCTCTGGAATGTTGAGATCCTTGGATCCCGTGAGGGTGACTTTGTGGAGATAGACGACGTATGCCTGAAGAGAAGGAGCTGCGATCAGGAGCCCAAGAATTCCGAGATAGACTACCAAAGGCACTCCGATGGTGATGAGTACCACCTTCAAAGCGAGGCTGAGCGCAGAGTCCATTGTGATGCCGCTGGCGGAGCTATGAGGCACAGGTCTTTGGGTTGTCAACGGCGGCCGTCTCTCATGCGTAGAGAGAGACTTTTGACTTTGGCCCATTTCCCATTGGAGGCTGTGGGCGAGAATCAAGTACCGTGAGGTTCTTTGTTCAAAGAAGCTGGTGCAAAGGACGGCCAATGAAAAGTGGGCGCTCTGGCGAATGCTTGTAGGATAGAGGAAATGTTGGTAGGTTACGGGTTACGGAGTTGGTTGAGGCGTTTCGGTGCCCCACCAACTGCTCTTCCAGCTGATCACAGTTGCTATATTAAATTTATCCTTCCATATTCTGTCCTTGAGCAACCATTTTCAAGTCGCTGGTCATTGCTTGCAGAAACCGATTGCCAAATTCCTCTTGCACAAGCATTTTGGCAAGTAGTCACAGATTGTAAATACTAAACATTACATACTTTAAGGTAGGCTACGTAGGTAGTTTATTATGATGGTTAGGTGATCAACCGGAGGCGCTAGTCAATAGCTAGCAATTTAAGAACAGTACTGAGCTCAGAGTATACTATTCAGTATTGGATGTTTACACAGTATTGTACGAATCAACCTTGTTATGCTCCACCAGGTTCTTTGGTCTTCCGGGATTTGTTTCTCACGAGCCAGTTACAGAAACCAGATAACATTGTGTTTGATTGCTTTTGTAATCCAAGTGACATGGAGTTCTTCTCACTTACCACTACCCGTTCTAATGCACATAGGTGCCATTTATTCTGCAACCATGTATGCAGCGAGTGGAACTACGTAGGTAAGATCTAATATGCGACCTAATCCACGATCTCTGAACCATTGCTCGTTCTCCTTCAACCCCCATTCAATCATATCCCTTCCCATTTTGACAATTCGCAGAATCCCATCATCACTGAGACCGACCGTGGGCCCACGGATATGCCAATTCACCAGCTGCACTCCCGCGTGAATGAGGATTCTAAAAGCCATCTTCCTGGACACTCGGCCGTAGCCCTCGACGAAACTATCGATTGCTCGCTTGAAAATGAGGTATCCGCTGACCTCGTACTTTTCGATGAGATCACCAACCATCTGCCCGAGATCGTACGCACGCAGACCGAGATGGGCAAACTCCCAGTCTACAACTGACAAGTCGGGGTTTTCCGGGCAGTCCTTGCGGTTCGGATTGAGGATGCTATGTGATCAACATGTCAGTGTCTTCGATATCTCAGGAAATTTTTGTATGTACCGTGTGATTACATACTTGCCAGTCCAGAAGTCACCATGTATGGGGCCCCAATCGTCCGTGGTATGTCCGGTCTTGCTATCCTCGAACTCCCGGGCTAGCAACTCGTCGACCTGCCGAAGGATGTCCCAGGTCTCGTCGTCTAAGAGCCCAACCTTGTCACACAAATCCGGAATGCTCCCATACATGAGATCCCGTTTGAATCTGCCACTCTCCTCACATTCTCTCATGGCCTCACGGAGATGACGCTGCTCTTCCTGTACAGTCCAGTCGTGGAAGCCGCGGAGCCATTCCCCGAGTGATCGCATGTATTCTAGGCTCGTTTCGTTGTCGGCGTTCAAGAAGAAGTCCTTCAGATCCACACAGTCTGGGCCGAAATCCTCAATGACCAAGGGATTCTTAGCCTGGACCACGTCCAAAAGGCGTGGCGCCCGCACACCGATTGATAGGCTGGTCATCGCGAAGCTGTTCAGGACCCTTAACATGGAAGCCTCGAACGGCTGGAGACTCGTCCCCGGTCAGCACATCATTAGCCGTAACTGAAAGAAAGAGTGAAAAGACTCACACCGCGCCGGATGTCAATTCTGATTGCCGGGTTGAGCCTGGCATAGCCCTCAATGACCTTGACGACGACGGTTTCGACTTTCCGCGGTCGCGTGGCACGGCCATTGCTGTCGGGCGTCTCGATCATAGACGCATCGTGGAGGGTACCGCGGAACACGAAGTTGGTCGTGCCAGACGGAAGAAGTGTCAAGCTCTTGCAAGCGTACAATGTGAATGATAGGTCGTCCGAGACGCGCTTCATGATCTGCTTTGCCAACTCGCCGCCACTAGAAGGCTCTTTTCCGCCGGCCTCCCTACTTTGATCGGCTGGGCTGTTGCTCGATTTCATGATTAATTCCCTTGGCCGTGTCTCTCTAATCAAAGCTTCGTAGCGAGTATTTGGCCGTTGCGGTTGAAAATTAGGGTGGCTTAGAAGGAGAAGATCCACTACAAGATTTGGAAAATTGTCAGTGTTTGTATTGTTCGATTAGCATGGTATGTACTGGAGCAGATAGAATGATCATATCATGCATGACAATACAGCACGGGTGACTCACCAAAGCTATTGCGCAAATAGCCAATCAACGACATGCAGCATAGCCGCAGCGTCAGGCCTAATACCAATCAAGCAATTGGAGTGGTGATACGTGGGCAATCATCATATTATTGCCAAATTTACAGCAATACAGCCAATACCTGGAGAAACTTATTAACGTGCGTAGCCAAGTCTGAATTATGTGCAGCCGGACTAAGATTGATACCTACTGGAGGGCTGATCCAGTAAAATGTGCATGTACCTATGGATCTCAGTATATATACAAGACTGACTTGACTTGAGCCAACCTATGAGTGTTGGCTTCCCTCCTGTCAGGGAACGGAGCATTTGGCGCGGGATTCCACTTGCCAGAAACGGGTATTGATTCTAGATGAGTCTAGATTGCTTTTCGACCTCACGACAATCGCGACTGCCATGTTATTCTGCCCCTCAAATCTCGCAGCACCGCTGAGCAGCAGCATCGAACTTGGCCGCGACTTCCCAAAGGTACGACGTGATTCTTCTCCAAAGCATCAAGCGGAAGGTTCCTTGCAGCCCAAGCTCAAGCTCGACCCAGGTTTGTTTACAAACCCCAGCCAGCCCAAGGCACCCGTCCTCTCTCCTTTCATCTCAACTCCCCATTCATCTCAACCTTCAATTTTTCTCAACTTTCAATCCTTCTCAAATTTCGCTTCTTCTCAACTCAAGTCTCATTGGACCTGCTCCGTACCAAAGCAGAGAAGAAGAAACAAGACAATCACCATGCCTCCACTATTTCCATTCCAGGATTCCGTCCAAAATCTGTCCGATGACGAGTCCTTTGCCCGCGATTATACTTCCTTAATAACGACGATGGATCTAGCGGGGTTCGTTCGTTCTCTCTCTGTCTGCGATGGCTTTGCCAGTGCCAGTTCAAGGGCCATTTTACAAAACTGGATTTTGGCACAGCCATATGTTCTCTCTTGATCTTTTCCCTATCCTCCCTGGTGTAAACACGTAGGTCTCCCGATCAAGCATCAAACCAACGTCGCCCGAACAGCACTAACCCACCTGACAGACCACGATCTTATTCGATCTACTACTGGCAGTATCGTCGACGATGACCAAGACGACGACGACGCCCCCCCTTTATTGTCCACACAGCCAGACCGTCACGACTCTGCCAACGAGAGCGACGACCTTGAAGTTGTAAGCCCCAGTGACGAAGACCCGAAGGCTCCCAGCCCTTAGCAATGGCCCCTGCTCGGATCGAGGGGACTCCGGATCCTGTGTATTCGATCTTGATGGTCGAGTGGTCGGCATACTCGTCGGTAGTAACAGCGATCGGACGAAGAGGACAAATGAGGAAAAATCTGGCTCCACACATCAAAAGTGTCCACGAAGGGGTTGGAATGACGCAACGACAAGAGCTGGAGGAAGCTCAAATGTAGGAACATGCACTGCGGAAAAGTGTTTGTCACGGAGGAGCAACCACATCAACACATCAAAACTGTCCACGAGAGTTGCTGCATGAGTCGCTTCTAGCTTATTCAGCACAAGAAAGAACGAACTGATTTAAACTATGTGAGACAAATAGAAACCTCCATACTTCTACTGTCTACAAAGTCTCAAATTCATGTCATGTATGCATACAGAAAATGATTTGTTGAACAATCTTAAGCGCCCAAGAGGTAGAAATCAAGCATCTCCAAATAGATTTGAGAGAAAATTCATCCGAAATCTAATGCAACAGAAGAGGAAAGATTTCATTTGAGCCTGCATAAATAAACAAATATCAAGAGAAAACAAGACGACCGGATGATGTACTTCCTTGTATGTTACTAATAGACAATATAAACATAAATTTCTACCTCGTAGAAGCTATTCACAAGGACCCAATACTTCATAAATCGTTGTTATACCCGTTACCCAAAGAAAAACCCCCGACTCCAAACCAACAAGTTCATTCCACAAACGCTTCTCGAATAAGGTCATGTTTCGCAAGCTTTAAAATCCTCCCTCGCCACGGACGCGCTGGATGGCGCCCACGACGCCCTTGGCCCAGCTGAAGCGGCCGGGGTCGACGCCGGTGGCGCCGTCGGCCTCCTTGCCGTCGGGCCCTCGCCAGACGCCGTCGTCGCGGCTGAGGGTGCCGTACTTGGCCGTGTTCTGGTTGCGGCGGAGGCCGTCGATCCAGGCGGCGCAGACGCCGGGGCTCTCCATCAATAAATTGACCTCCTGGGAGTGGAACCACGACTGGGTGTCCTGGTTTCCCGAGCCGACGACGGCGATGCGATCGTCGACGATCATAAGCTTGACGTGGCAGGAGCGCTTCTTGCGCTCGGCCACGATGGGCTTGGTCTGGTCCTTGCCCACGTACCAGTAGTAGTGCAGGCGCTGCCGCCCCGCGAGCGAGAGCGTCTTGTACAGGTGCGCCGCGATCATCTCGTTGTGCCCGCCCTGCATGGGGAGGAGTTCGCCCTGGGGATGTGAGTGAGTACGTGTTGAATATAGAAATGTGAGAATGAAAGAAAAACTTACAGCGTCGTTGTATCCCAAGCAAACGTAGCAGTACACGTCAATACCCCTCTCGCACGCCTCGACAATGGCGGGGACGAGCGGCTCCGCGTTCAACGTGGGCGTCTGGATAAAGACGCTCTTTTCGGCATTGCGGAGCGCAGACAACCACGCGGCGTTCTGGGGGTTCGACACGGACTTGTGGTTGGGCGGGCCGTACGGCTGTCGGTTGACCATGGCGATGGGGAAGGGCTCGTGGGCGGGATGCGCCATGTAGGGCGTCATCTCGTCCTCGATTCCGACCTCGGGGGCGTCGCCGGGGAAGTCCTTGTTGACGGTGTGGTTCAAGTGCCGGGAGACGGCCTGGACCTGGGTCTCGTTGGGCTTGGCCGAGACGGACTCCTGCACACGCCGCATCTCCCCGGCGATGTCCGCGTCGTAGTGCGGGTCCGCGTGAGTGTGCTCCGGAAGCATGTCGTTGGTTGGTTGTGCGCCAACAGTCGGATACTGGACGGGGTGGTGTACGTCCTGAAGGATATCTCCACTCCTTAAATCGGCAGGCGTTCCCTTGGCAGGGAGACTGGCATTTGGAGTCGGCCCAAAAGAACTGATACCGCCCTGCGAGGCCGGTGTGTTGAGGCTCGGTAGGGGAGGGTCGAGCTTCTTGTGCCAAGTCATCAGTGCCATATCGTACAGGCTGTCCACGATGGCTCCTTCGACGTGCACCATCATTTCCATGTTGTCGTTGTCCTGGATGTTGTTGCTTTGCACGATGCCGATCTTGCGGTCCACGACCATGAACTTGGAGTGAAACGTGCCGAGCATCGGGTCGTGGTAGTTCATGACCTCCAGGTCGATGTTGGGGATCTCGTGCTTGTGTGGCAGACCGACGGCGTTGCCGGTGTACTCCTTCTCTGGGACGACGTAGTGTGGCTCGAGCAGCTGCCTGGGACTGCCGCGGTCGTACAATACCTTCATCACGACCCTGGATCCGCGCTCCCCGGCGCGGCGGGATAGCTCCTTCATGGCGTCGGTGATGAACTGAGATGCCGTGCTGTTCTGCCAGTAGTTGGTGGCGAGAAACACTTCCTTCTCCGCTCTCACAATCAGGTTTGACATGTGCCTCACAATGTCGGGTATCCTTTTGAATAGTCAGTGGGAAAGCTCTTTAGGATTTGCGAGGACACTCACACTGAGAGAATAGCAAGAGGCGCAACACCACTGCTGCCGAGCAGGGAAGGGCTCACCATGCCGTGAGCTGGGTTGTCGTTCAAGGTACACAGCGAGTCGTGATATAGCTGTGATCATGCATTAGTCATTCATCCGATGAGAGCTTTGGGCAAAGATGATATGATCTCACTCTGAGGAACAGTTTGCTCGGCCGGGTGTTGCCCCATTTACCGCACCTGTAAGCCATCTCCAGCTGCTCGTCGGTCACATCGCCCTTGCCTATGTCCCGGATGTCCTGGGATTCATGGCCATGGTGCTTGTAATGGCTGGACAGCTTCTTCCAGGCCTGGCCGGGAGTGAGGTTTGGGTCTGCGGCAAGAAGAGAGGAGATGCTGTCAGTGGACTGGCAGAACTGAGCGAGAGGCTCGCCGACGTTGAACTTGGTCGGGTGGCCCGACGACGACGACACGGAGTTCCCTTTGGCGTGAGGCATCTCAGTGTTGGGAGGAGTGGTAGTGGTAGTAGCAGCGGCAGAGACAGACGAAGAAGCTTCTTCCTGATCGGGCACTCTTTGGACGGAGTAGGCGCTCTGAGGAAACTCGACTAGAGTCTGATAGAGAACGTTGCCAAGCTTTGGCAGGCCAGTCAGGTCGGAGGATGACATTGGTTATAGCTGAGAGGGAGGGTCTTGGCGAGAAGCCAGGTAATAATAAGAGATGGATTAGCGGGGCGGGGCAAAAAAGGGCTGAGTTTGAGAAATTCGTCAGCCATGATGATTCTGGGTTCTGGTTCTGGGGGGGAAAACGACGTGGGCGGCGTTATGTACGCCAATGTGCCGTAACAGCCGTCTGGTTGGGTAGGAGCAGGGCCACGGCCTGGCATAGCCTGCCACGATCCCTGGGCAGAGCAGAGAGGGTGCAAATCCGGTAATTCGTCGTCGAAACATACTAATGCCAAGAAATGCGGCTATCTTGCGTCACTGTCATATTCCAGAGCTAGAGTTTTGTGCCGTCGCACCCGGTGCGGACGGGGATCCACCGTTCACTATACGGAAGAGACTGTCCAGTCTCTGTTCTTTGCCTGGTCGATCATGATCCACCTCGGAAGTCAGGCACAGGTTTGTATTTTCTTGGCATTTGGTATAGTCTGGTCTACTGCAATCTACTCAACCATTCAGCCGGAGCAGCACAACGAATCACTCTCGCAACATCGGCACGAGAGAAGAGAGAAACGCATAGAGGTACTGTGCCACCCACCGACGGACGAAGACCTGTTTCCAAGGTAGCGCTGTGACCTGACAGTAGACAAAGTGAGCAGGTGACGTCAGCCGATTGAGACGGGCGTCTTTCGAACGGTCTAGAAAAGCTTGCTGTCTCGCTTTCCCTCTCTCTTCGCAGCTGCGCCCCTACCTACTTACCCTAACCTAGGTGCGAGGAGGGGAACCTGGGCCCTGGAGCTTCGCCCACTGGACTTTAGAGTACTACTTTATTCACAGAGAAGCCTAATGATGAACTCAAAAAGTCAGGGCAACTTTGATTTTAAGCTTGATGGTGGTCAATTCATTTGACACATGCGACGCCTACTTAGAGCAAGTATACGAAGATATATCCTGCTGCGGACGGAACATGCTACCTCATCTATCTAAGGTCGCTTACAGCTCCCCGATGCTCTGCTGCTGGCCTTCCAGCTTGACGAAATTAGTGAAACCGAGCTCGTACACAAGACCCAATGTCATACGCGCGTGCTGTAGCATGTGGTCAAACGACAGGTATTCAATCAGATCCTCGGTGCCGTGGATGTGGTCGTCCGAGTCCTTGAACTCGGATTCGATCACAAATGCCGACGGGTATCCGGCCTTGGACGCCGAGGCGTGATCCGAGCAAGCGTATCCACACTTTGTCTCGACCCACGGGATCTCGCAGTACGCCTCGATCACCTTCTTGATAAAGACCGTCAGGCCCGAGTCAACAAAGTCCATAATGACACCGACGCTCTCGGGCTTGCCAGCAGCAATCGTACGCTGCACAAAACCAGTCATGTCCTGCTGCAGCATGGCCTTGATTACGCGACCAGTCTTTTCGTACTCCTTGAAGATGGCCTGAGAACCGAGGAGCCCGCCCTCTTCCGCCGAGTACCAGTGGAACTCGATCGTGTTGGACGCCTTGCCCTGGATGACATCCGAAGACTGCAAAAGCACGCGGAACGCTTCCAGAATCGTGACCGTGCCGCTGCCATCATCGTCGGCACCCGGCGCGGGGAGAATCGAGGGCAACCATAGGTTGATCGAGTCCTGATGCGCGCCAATGACTACGGTGGAGTTGGACTGGCCGGGGATCGTGGCAATGATGGAGTTTTGTCCCCACGAGTGCTTGAAGTGCTCCGCGCTCACACCGTATTCATCGGCGCCGGCATCCTTGATAGTTTCCTGCACCTGCTTGAGCAGCCATTCGGAGGACTGCCGGCCGTAGTCGGACTTGTAGTATCGGGTACGAAAACCAGTAAACGTCTCGAGGTGATCCTTCATATTCGACTTGGTCAAGTTCTTGAGCAGAGGCTTGATCTCCGACTCGAGCTGGACCTTGGATGGGAATACGGGCTTCGCATTCGTCTTGACGTGGTAGGCCCCGAGGTCGCCATGCTCGGTGATGTCCATGAACTGCTGGCCATTCTAGATGTGCGAGCTGTCAGTGACGGCAATGATGGGATAATGCGACGGGAGTATCTCAGGAATGCAATGCTTACTCGGCGCAGTTCCCATTTCTCGTCTTCCGTCACCCATTTGGTCTCCCCGGGCGCCAGCTCAACCAGGAACTTCTCGGCAAGAAGGTCATCAGGGTAAGGGATCACCTGGTTCCCTTCGCTGGCCTCGATAAAGCGGGCGCTCGCTACTGCCGGCAGCAGGAGAGTCAAAAGTGAGGACTTCATGATGATGCGATAAGGTGATATGTCTATTATCGTCGATGATGCAAAGATGGTAAAAGAGAAGAAGAAGCAGAAGAGCAGCTTGTTGTGATGAGCTCTGAATCTGGCAGGCTTACGAGCTACCCGAGGGCGAAGCAGGCGCATTGAGTCAAGGCGCAAGCCAAGCACGCGATAAGCTGCGACACATGACCGTTGCCTGGGACAAACGCCGACCTGCCAATCCGATCAGATCCGGGGGGGACCAATGACGTACCTGCGTCACCATCACATGGGTCAGTGCTATCAGGGCGCTAATCTTATCGCTGTCGGTGCTACCCATAACCACTGTCAGTGACCTACAGTATAAACGTCTTTGAGGGTCGGATTTCAATGATGAAGGGATCATGGAGAAGATACAGGTGAGTAAATTACGTGCACTGCTTGTATTTGATGTGAGAAACAACTCAAGGTCACTCCTTGATCCCGCGGACCCTGGCCAAAGTATCTTTTTACCAGGATTGAGTACCGAGGTCTGAGCTCTGGGCAGTGCCGTGGATCCTTTGCTCAGCGCACTCGCCGCTCACCTTCCAGTACTCGCAGTGAACACCTGAGCAGCACCAGCGCCTTTTGATGTGCGAAACCCAGGTATATCGAGGCTGTTGACCAAGGAATGCATCCGTCTCTCTTTTCCAGGTCTTGATGCAATATGTTGCCACTATAGTAATGTTTTAAGCTTATTCTTATTAGAGTTATAGTGGTGCGCAGGACTGCCGCTCTCAGTGCTCGCCTGTATTCTCTAGGTTGCCTCAAAAGAGATGCTTACTAGGAGATCAACCAAGATGTTGCAGCAAGTGCAGCCTCACAAATCATCACAGCCCCGTCGTTGCTGGACGACTTCAAACACGGATAGTATCTGTATCAATTGTCATAGTAATTGACAGAATCGCAATATGTTGCGATTTGCATACAAAATGAGCTCAACACCGTCCAAGGGAAGGTTTGGAATGAACCACAGCACTTTCGAGCATCATCGCATCACAACATTGAAATACGACTACCACTATACACTGCAGCGCAGTCAAGAACATCCATACATACGGGATATCTTCTTAAAAATCTCCAAGTATCTCGATCTAACAGATCGACCTAAGTATTGCGGTTTCCTTCTCTCATTTTTCATTTCAGCCCAGCAGACTCCCTGCATTTTTCACCACAATGCGTTTCGTCACTGTTGCCTCCATCTCCCTGGCAGCTACCGGCGCGACGGCCAGCTCCTCGACGCCGGCCGAGGCTCGCACTGATTGTGCTGGTACCCTTGGATGCATCGCCGGAACTCAGTACTGCTCCTTGAACAATGGCCAGCTGATCAATCTTCACACTGCTTGCACCGGGGCCGAGGACGACGGCAGCGACGAGGGCGACGATGATGACGACGACTGGAAGCGTGCTGTCGATGCCCGTGCCGACTGTGCCGGTTCCATTGGTTGTATTGCCGGTACTCAGTATTGGTGAGTGTTCAAAACTGGCATTCTTTACTCTTGCCTGTGGGACCCGGCTATATATCCTGAAGTCTCCTTCCTAGACGTCCATAAATTCAAAAAGCTAACATAATTTAATCCATCAGTTCGTACAACGGTCAACTGACAAACCTTCACATCACCTGCGGCGACAACTGGGAGGGGGGCGACGACGGTGACAACTGGAAGCGCGACATCGCCACCCGCGTCGACTGTCCCGGATCCCTTGGTTGCATCGCCGGGACACAGTACTGCAGCTACAACAACGGCTCGCTGATCAGCCTGCACATTACCTGCGGGGACAACTGGGAAGGCGGCGGCGACGGCGACAACTGGAAGCGCTCCGAGGAGAGCAAGGCCAGGCGGTACACGTGCTCGGGCAGCATCGGCTGCGTCGCGGGCACCGAGTACTGCTCGTACGGGGACAACAACGGCTGGCACTGGGACAACATGGGGACGCCGTGCCAGGCCGGCGACGCGCCCATCTACGTGACCGACGACAACGACTCGGACACGTGGACCGGGACGCACACCCGCACCCGCACCGGCGCCGACGCGCAGTCGACGACCTCCTGGACGACCGTCGTGGCCGCGCCGACCACCAGCGTCACCGTCATCACCACGACCCCGAGCGGCGCCAGCGCCGCCAGCACCATCACCAGCTCCGCCGTCGTCACCCCGACCATTGTCGCCGCCGTCACCGGAACTACCAAGGCTACTACCACTAGCAGCAGCAGCAGTGTCAGCAAGGCCGGCGCCCCGAGGGCGACTGCCGGAGCTGGACTCCTGGCCGGTGTTGCCATTGCTGCTGTTTTCCTGTAAAGGAATAAGTGAAAGTGGCTTTTTGTCGAGTGAGAAAATAAAGTGTTGACTAGGGTCTGGAAAGTGATTGGAAAATTCGCGAGTCTGGCTTGTATGTATCTTTGGGATTTTTAGATGTTTACTTTTGAGCGCGTACTGGTGTTGGAAGTAGATGGGCGTTATTTACATCATGAATGCATTGTTGTTTACTATAAAGGGAACATGATCTTTTATCATCTTAACATCCGAGTATCTTCGGATCTATCGAGGTTAATACGATGCTTCACTGTCAACTCCTCGTATCTGTATGTGCTTTGGCGTTGTCTAAAAGCAGGCTCTTCAACTTTACTGTCAAAGCGCTTCCACGAGTCTATGCCAGCATGTATCAAGGTCGAAGCATCAAAGCGCCACAGCGCCCTGCGCAGCAGGCCTGATCAACACATCCTCCTCGTCCCCGCCGACACCCTTGCCGACCTGCCTCGCCCTCCTCTGGTCGCGCCGATACATGACCGCCACCGCGGCCGTGACCAGCCCCTGCGCGCCAAACATGGCCGCGGTGTACGCGAACCCGCGCCGGAACGCCGGGGCGTCGACGTGCGGGTACGTCAGCAGCGGGACCCAGGCGTTGAACGCGTAGCCGAGCGAGTTCATGACGCCGATCACGACGGCGCGCTCCTCGGCGTCGGCGCCGCAGATCTCGTTGGCCCAGCTCATGGCTAGGGGGCCGTACGGCACCGCGGCCTTTTGTAAGAGGAACGCCGCCCATTTCAGCGCCGTCGGGACGTGCCAGATGGCTAGTATGAAAGCCGCGGTCCCGCCGAGCAGGGTAGATATCGACATGATCTGCGCCCGCGCCCGCAGGGCGTCCGAGATCATGGCCAGGACGACCGTCAGCACGAGTTGTATGGCGCTCGCGGCGGTCGGGATGATGTTCTTTGTTGATCACTCCAAGTCAGTCCGTATTTCCCATGTGATTTGTTCTCCGTTCTTCGTTCTTTGGGAACTTACTATTTGTGCCACGCTGTGGCCGGTGGACTTGAGCCAGAGCGAAAACGGGTTGACGCTTGACGAGGGCCCCAGGTTGATGAAGATGATGTAGAGAACGGACAAGAGGTAGATGTGCCACCGCCCGAATATACGTATGACTGCCGACTTGTCCAGCTTGGCCCGTGGAGCACGGCCGACGGACGCCATGCGCCTTTGTGCCATTTCCCGATCCTGTATTTTCTCATGAGCAAATCCCTACAAGACTGTTTCTCTATTTCCTTCATGTATCACGTACATCTTTGCTCATATAAAACGCCCTGGTGTTCTCCGGCAGGTCGGGTATAATAAAGTAGCCCGCGAGACAGATGGGCAGACTAACCAACCCGTCCATGATCTGGAATATCTCGTCAGCTCACGAGGGACCACAAAAAGACACCGTGGCAATGTCACTCACGAATAACCACTTCCACCCGGGCAACCCGCTGACGCCATTCAGACCCGTGTACACGCCGGCCTGGAGATACCCGCTGAACATGCTGGCCGCGGCCGACGACGCGTGGAAGACGCACGCCCGCTTGCCCAGCTCGCCCGGCTTGTACCAGCCGCCCAGGATGGTGTGCGCGGCCGGGTAGAAGCTGGACTCGGCGAGGCCGACGAAGAAGCGAATCGCCACGACGTGCTCGGAGCGGGTGGCCAGGGCGAGGCAGAACGTCAGCAGCGTCCAGACGAGCTCGCAGCTCGGGACCCAGACCGAGGGCCGGACCCCCCGGGCCAGCACCACCTGCGACGGGATCTGGCCCGCCACGTAGCCGGCCGTCCACGCCGCGTCCACCAGGTTGATCTGGTTCCCCGTCATGCCCAGGTCCTCCTTCATGCCGCTCACGAACGCGTTGGACACGTTGCCCTGGTCCAGGTTCTTGATGAAGTACCCCAGCGACAGCATGGTGATGAGGTAGACGTCGAGCTTTCGGAGAAAGGCCCGCTCCTCGGGCGTCCTGTCCGGGTCGCGGTCCCCGAGGTAGGAAGACCACGACGCTGGTGCCTTTGTAGGTGCCGTTCCGGGAATGCCTCCATCTCGACGAGTTGACGAACTGTCAGGAGTAGAAGTCTCTTTCGTAGAGGATACGTCCTCTTGTTTCGATGCCGTGCCCAGCAGCGGCGTCACTTCGGAAGACGAATGCTCCATTGCTGGCTCACCAAATGTCCCATCCATCGCGTCCCTTCTTGAGCTACCTTGAGGCCCCGATCCAGCCGAATCCCGTAGTGAGGACATGAGTACCAGCCTTGTCCTCGCGCGTCTATTTGTGAACTTTCCCTAGGTAGTTATAGATGCGCCAGATCGTACAAGCCGCCGGCCAGGGGTAGTAATGACAAGACTGTATTCCATTTCCCTAGTCGTGTCATGAACGGCACGGCACCTCCTCACCATTTGCCTTGTCGCAATAAGCGGGATGACTGTCGCGATACATTTGCGCGTCGGGCCCCGATTGGCCCGCGTGACTAAAAAGGTGATTTGGGACTATGATTGCGCAATAGCTGAAGCGGGCAAAGCCACTTGCTTTTTTATGATGATCATTAATAATTTGGAGAACGTTGTTTGACCTTTTATAATCAAGCTTATATAACCACGAATCTTATTATGCAGCCTGTGTTCACGTGCTCCTGTGATACTGTAGAATGTAGTAATTAAAATGGTTATTTTTGGATGTACTGAGAAGTTGTACATGGCACGATTGACTCGACTATTCACGTCCAGAGCTGGAATTTGGACAAGAGAAAAAAAAACCAAGAAGAATTAGATGTCATTGAATGAATACTGTGCGAGCGAGTAGGAGTCACGCCGATTGACAGAAATTCTGGAAGCAAGATCTTGCGGTGTTCATAATATAAATTATGTGGGTCTTTGTATCTGATATAATCGCCAAGACTCCGAAGTCTTGCTAGAAGTCATGCGATTATATACACGCCGCAATAACTCGGTATCCCAAGAGTGTAATTGGGCATTATCATCTTTGGAAAACAAATCTAACCTAGCCTATTTCTTTGGCTTTGCAACGTTACTGTGCTGTGTTTCATCATGCCAGCCAAAATTCAAAAATTCACGCCAACGCCCTTGAACGCCAGTAAAATTCATGTCTAATGGACAGGCCGTTGATCATAACTGCTGACGTCTTCAAGTGCCTCTCCCAAACTGCGAAGACTTTTCTATCAACTCTCCTATACCCTCTACCGTCCTTCCACCCATGATCTCAAAGACCGGAACATCGGCCGAGAACTCCTTGGCGATCCAGTTACGCAGCTCAACCGCTACTAGTGAGTCGACACCAAAAGCGTGCAGCGGCTTTCCCACGTCGACATCTTGGGCCTCGATGGCGAGGGCGCGCGCCAGCTTTCCGGCCAGTGACTGAGCTGCTATCTTTGCTCGCTCCTCTGCCGTGGCTGCCTGCCGGTACATCCTGGTCAAGTTGTCGCCAGCTGTATTGTAGGAATCGGGTTGTTCCGAGGATGTGGTCTGGCTGAAGTGAGCAAACAAGGGCCTCTCCATGATCTCCGGGACCTCAAGAGACTGCGTGAGGAAGTCGACGGGAGTGCCCAGGCCCATGATGATTTGGCCCGCAGGCGCCAGGGTCTTGTCAGTTGCAGGATCACAGATAATATCCAGAAGCGCAAGAAGCTCCTGTTCCTCAATTTGACCGAGCCCGCGCGAGCCTTCACCGAAGTGATTCTGAAGTATCTCCGACTCGGCAACGACGCCTACCGAACGCATCACTCCCAAGTCGATTGAAATGGTCTTTTGGCCATGCTCAGTACGATACCGAGCGAGAGAATCTTGGAATGTGCAACCAGCTGCATAATTGGCCTGCCCGGGGTTGCCGACGATCCCAGAGACGGATGATAGAAGAACCATCCAGTCCAGATCGGAGACTAAACTGTGCAAGTTCCAAGATGTTGAGACTTTCGATTGAATGGTGCCGTTCCACTGGGCACACGACATATTCTCATACACCGCGTCCTAAAATATCGATCATCAGTAAACTCCATGAGAATGAATAGGGGTTGTCACTTACGTTTAGCACCATTGCTGCGTTGATGCATCCCCGAATCGGTGGAAGTGTTTGTCTCCAGTCCTCGAGAGCTCGGGCAAGCATATCCCGTGAAGCAACGTCGCATCCGACTGTTGTAATGGTGATGCCCTGTCCTCGAAACTCCTCCATGATATCGACAGCCGCAGCGGACAAGACGGCCGATCGCGTTGGGATGATCAAACTCGTGGCACCCTTTGAGACCATCCATCTGAGGATGGACCTACCAACACCTCCAAAGCATCCCACCACAAGGTAGGACGCATCAGAAGCAAACTTCCAATCCCGACGAGTGATAAGGCATTTCTGAGACGAAATTAGATAAGACACAAGAAGAATTACTAGGGGAGAGTTTGGGGGCTCACCTGAACCTCGATGGCAGGGTCGATATGAATCACGACGCGACCTGAATTTCTTCCACTTTGAATATATCGAAACGCATCCTCCACGGAGCCGACGTCATATATGTTCAAGGGTTTCGGGTAATGTATGGTGCCTTCATCCATCATGGTCATGGTCTTGTGCAGCAGCTCCAGTGCCACTTGTTTTCTATTCAGCAATAGGTGGCGAATATCGACCGAGGCGAACATGGCGTTCTTGGCAAATGGAAGCATCGGCAAGGATGAGTTTGTGTTGATGTCCGTCTTCCCTATCTCAATGAATCGTCCGTAAGGCGCGATACACTCCCACGAGGCCCGTAGACCTTCGCCCACGAGAGAGTTGATGACAACATCGACACCATACCCGTTGGTCATCCTTTTGATAGATTTGGCGAACGAAGCGTTGTTACTTCGGCTGTAAAAGATGTGGTCGGCAGGAACTCCGTACAGATCCATAAGCAACTCTTTTTTATTGCTGTAACCAACGGTAACAAACACTTCCGCACCGATGTGTTGTGCAATTTGAATACTCAGCTGGCCTGTCGCTCCCGAGGCACCGTGTATCAACACCTTCTCTCCTTTCTGTAGTTGCGCTAGGTCAACTAGACAATGCCAGGCTGTCATTCCAGGGTTGATCACTGCACATGCTTCTTCGAAGGACACCGAGGGCGGAATTTTGACAACGGCCTGCTCGTCGGCGCGCGGGTACATGCGCATGCAGTCTATCAAGCACATGGCCACACGATCGCCCGGTTGTACCGACGTGCATTGGGAGCCAACGCGTGTTACAACCCCGGCGCAGTCAGAACCTAGTTCAGGCTCATCCAGTCGGCCCAGAGCACTGAAGACATCCCGGAAATTGACAGCCCAAGCCTTGGCGTCTATTTCGACATCCACAGGCCCGAGCTCTTGGTAATAGTCGATATCTTCTTTGAAGTGCAAAGTCTCGAGCTGACCGCGACTGCCGACATCAAGCTTGAGTGGTGGGCCTGGAAGCCACGGTGATTTATGCGTCTCTGGGCGGATCGATGCAGACAACTCGTGGTTGAGACGCGTATCCTCGACCAGCCGACCAGTCAGGATCTGATCTCCTCGAACGACATATTCCAATTCCCGTGAAGTGTCACCGGAAGATGCTGTAAATATCAAGGAGATCTGCGAAGCGCAGTCGCTGGAGCTTTGAAACATATCTTCAAGGGACAGACTGACAATGCGTTTGTCGTTGAACTCGGACCGTAGCGTGCGTAGAAAACCATCCTTGATGCCTGCAAAATGGTTCCATTGCTGGGACGTCCCAGCGCTAGCAGATGTGACCCAGAACAGGTTTTCTGTTCGTTGAATTAGTCCCTTGACCGATTTGAATATCGACTCTGATATTTCGGCCAATAGTGGATTGCCCAAATCAGCAAGAAAGATCACCCAGTCAGAGATGGTCGGCGCCGTATCTGCCAGTTCACCGATCGATATGATGCTTGAATGGTGCAAATGCCCGAGACTCAAGCTTTCTTTGAGTAATGCGGCCACTTCCTTCTCAAATTCGTTCTCGCCACTGATCACCAACAGACTTCGTCTGTCTTCACTCGGCAGCTGGGAGGGCTGAGTAGCAGTAGTCGCGATGAGGCTAGCTCGATGTGCACCATGACTTTCATAGTCCCTGATGATGAGTTGGCTCCCAGAAAAGCCGTTTTTCCGAAGTGCGGCATCCCATTCGGGCTCCGTCATCAGAGGTGTCGATGCCCGCGCCTTGTCTTCGCTTCGCCACCAACTTGGCAAGATCCCAAAGCCAAAGTTGATATCGATCGAATCCCGGACCGTGTGCTCGCAAAGAAGTAGGTTACCACTCGGCTTCAAGATACTTCGGAGACTCTGTAGCACGGCAGACACGTCTTTAGTAACGTGGAGAACATCTCCGGCGATGACCATATCAAAGCCTCCGGACTGGAATCCTTGAGACACTATGTCGTGATCAAAATCCAGAGTCTTGAAGGTGATTCGCTTGTCGCTGTGAGACAACCTTTTGCGAACATTTTCAAAGTTCAGATCGGATGTATCGGTAAACACATATTCACGGAATGCGACACCTTGTGTTTCCTCTTCGATCTCCCCAATGATTGACAAAATCAGATCAGCCATATATCCTGAGCCACCGCCGATCTCCAAAATTCTTAATGCGGAATTTTGATGGACGGCGAGTTGCAAGAAAGAACGAAGTCTGCTGTCATGGAAGCGCTTGAACAGTCCCTCGTAGAACCTGTTCAGCAGTCCAGTTGCAGAGAATAAGTCAGTGACGTCTGTATCGCCTCGTGCAAGCGGGACCTGGTTCTGAGCGACCTCTCGGAATATTCTCCACTGCGGTTGACGAACGACAATCTCTGAAAGTTTGCCGTAAGATGCTTCCAAGTCAATTGCATCATCACATTGTTCTTGTAGCTGACGCAACTGGTTCCCGATAAGAGGAATGTATTTCTCCATGTAGGATGGAGCCTTCGTCCAATCTGTATTCACCAGTCGCTCAAGATTATATCGCGCAATACATAGCAGGATTGAATCAAGATCGTTCAGTTGATCACCGCTGTGAGAGCCCTCGATAGCTGCGGGTTTGTCTCGATCACAATACCGCTGCAGTTGATCTGAGCTGAGTAGGGAAAGTTTGGGCTTCCAATCAATCCGATGAAGAAGTTTCCTAGAAATGACGTGATGAGATTCATTGCTCGCAATGGGAAGCAACTCAAACTCTTCAAAATGGCAAAGAAGCGATCCACTCTCGGAGAGGATTTTGACTGATGACTCAATTCCATTGCCGGCTGGTTTGAGCCTTGAATCGGTCAAAACCTGAACGAATCGTGTGCTTGGATACTGCCACCCTGCCGCTGAGATCCAGGCATGACGTATTTTGTGCGGAACGGTAGTAGGCAACTCTTCTGCCATTCCACTCGATGGAGCTACGTAGCAAACTTGACAAGCCGCATCAAACACGGCTGGGTGAACAAGTCCATCGTAGGTTTGTAGGGGCGGCCCCACATTCACTTGTGCTACCGCAAGTCCTTTGCCGTCCCAGCTGATGTCTCGGGCTATAGAGAACACATCGCCGTAGGACAGGCCCTGTCGTCGATGATGCGCATAGAACTCGGTTTCGTCGATTGGGAATATGGCCTTTGCCCTCGCATCTGAAAACTCGCTGGTGGCCATTTGCGCTGTTACATCGGATTCCTGCTGCATATCCACTTCATTTTTGAGCTCATCGTACTGGATGTGTATCGTAGACTTGAAGCATTCACTCCAATATTCATCCACCACCGTGAACAGCTGAACCTCAAAGCGAAGAGCTCCTTTCTCGTATGATTGTTGCAAAGGGCGCAAATGTGTGATAACTTCAGTCTCACGTTCAGGTCGGATGACTATTGGTTTCAAGAAGGTGGCTTCTTTGACCTGATACCCGGTAATGATTTGATGTGGCTGGGCCATTTGTCTCACGGCCTCGAGGGCCATGGTGAGGGATCCGGTGGCAGGAAACAATATATTTCCGCCGATGACATGGTCCTCAAGCCATGGGATCTCTGAAACTCGGAGCATCTTGCGCCACCGTGGTTGCAATGGATTCCAGTCTGTTACTCGTACTCCCAGAATAGACCGCGGAACGGCTTCACGGAATCGCCAATTGCGACTGATTCTAGTCTCATGCCAATGCGACTGTGAATGATTGAAAGGGTACTGGGGTGTGTCGACAAGAAATAGTGACCCTTGAGCGTCTTGATCTTGTTGGTTCACAGCTCCGACGGACACAGGATAGCCATGGACGAAAAGTTGGCCAACTGCAGACAGGGTAGATTTTATCGACGACTCGAACTTGGATAGAACTGATAAATATCTGAACTCCTTTGCTCGTGTAACGTTACCCAATGTGTCGAGGACCGGCCGCTTGAGAGCTGCATGCGGACCGATTTCGATGTAGTCGGATATTGTCTTCAAGCCGTCCGCCTTTGGTGCAGCCAAAGCCAGATACTGCAGAGCGTCAGCAAATCGTACAGGGGATACCAGATTGTCCACCCAATATTGACTCTGTGACAAAGCAGCTGCAGAGATCTTTTGGCCTGTGACGGAAGATGCCATAAGAATGCTGCTTCCTGTCGCGCGCCCTTCCAGTGTTGCCAACGAGCAGCGGTATTCGTCAGATATTTGCTTCATGGCAGGTGAGTGATAGGCCACGTCTGTTTGTAATCTCCGGGAAAAGATTTCGTCCTCATCTAGGCATTTCTGCAACTTATCGAGGGCGGTGTCATCTCCAGAAAGGGTAATATTCTGTGGACTGTTGATGCAGGCGACAGTGACCTCTGCGCCAAGTCCAGCCTTTTCGAGATACTCGTCGACATTAGCCTCTGAGATGTTCACCGACATCATTCCCCCAGCATCTGTGGAAGACATGACGAGTCTCTGGGCAAGTCGTCCCCTGTGGAAGGCGATCCGACAGGCTGACTCAATGGACAGCGCGCCAACAGCATAAGCGGCGGCAATCTCTCCGGACGAGTGGCCCACTACGGCGTCTGGATTGATACCAAAGTGCCAAAGCAATTCAGTCAGGGCTATTTGGAGAGCAGTACATAGTGGCTGGCTGATCTGCGGCGCGTGAATTCTATCCGAACTTCTCAGCTCATCTGTTTTCGTTCATGTTAGCATAACTTGCTTGGAAATCGGGGCTGGAAGAGACGAAGATGTTTTGATTTACCGAGTAAGAACCAGTCAGCCCCCAATTGGCGAAACAGATCGCTCGCACGCGACAGTGTAGCACTAAATACTGGGTACACGAGAAGGTCTAGACCCATTTTCACGTATTGAGCACCTTGCCCAGTGAAGACAAAGGCCAGACCACATTCTCGTGATGTACGTGTACATTTGGAAGGCAAGAGCTGTGGGCCTTTGGAGGGAGACACTGTGCTGTTTACTACAGAAAATGACCTCCAAGCCATCAGGCTCCTCCGGGCCGAAAGCGTGTAGGCGAGGGACTCCAAGAAACCGTGTGAGCTGGGTCCATTCCTCTCGAAATAGCCGCTGTAGTCCTGTAGCATGCGCTCCAAAGCGGCTTCGTCTTTTGCGGACCACACTAGAAGTCGGAATTCTTGTGGTTCTACGGTACCATTGACCATGTCCTGTTTGACTTGTTGGTCGTCGTGGCTGTCAAAAGTGACTGGTTTGACCTCAAAGTTGAGCTCTCCATCATGTGGCTGTGCTTGTCGAGATTGATCATCAACAAGTAATGTTTCCTCTTTGGGTTTGCAACCGTTTGACAGCAACCCATTTGTGTGACCGTTCGTGTGACCATTGGCGATTGGTCGAGATGTTTCAGTCGACCTCAACAAGCAAGTTGGTGTAATAGTCAGCGCTTGTATGGCAAGTGCTTCCATGGTGTGGAAGGCGTCGTCCAGAATGACGTGACCGTTGGATCCACCAAAACCAAACGAGTTGATCGAAATTCGGCGCAGCCCAGATGTCGGCCAAGGTAGGCACGAAGTTGGTACCTGGGTAAGGTAGTTTGTGTCAGTTTCTGCCCTCAAACCTCAAAGGCGAGCAAGAGCTAGCGATACCTTCAGATTGTTGAACTTGGCATTGATCTTGGGGTTCCATTTCTCAAAAAGCGCATTTGGAGGGATCAGCCCCTTCTCGAGGATCAAAATGGACTTTAAGATGCCGGCAAGTCCGCTCACCCCTTCGGTGTGGCCTATGTTGGCTTTTACGGAGCCTCTGCTTTGTGGTCAGATAAAGTTGGAAAAGTTCCTCTGATCTCGCCACTCACATATACAACGGCTCCTTGGGCGAGCGAGACGTTCTGAAAACCCGACCAAGTGCCTTTGTCTCGGTAGAATCTCCCAATTGAGTGCCCGTTCCTATTGTCCCCCCTTTAGTCGGCGGATGTCCATCGCTAAGCCTCGACAAATCTCACATACCATGGGCCTCGACATATCTCGTCAGCTTGAAGTCGAGCGCGCAGCTTTTATAAACTTTTCTGATCAGTTCTTCCTGAGATGCGAGGCTCGGTTGAGTGATTCCAGGCGTGTGACCATCCTGATTCGATCCCGAGGCCCGGATCACCGCACGAATCATATCGCCATTTCGGACGGCGTCGCTGAGCCTCTTCAAAACAATCACTGCCACCCCCTCACCCCTCGCATACCCGTTAGCTCTGTGGTCGAAGCTATAGCAACGGCTATCGGGCGACAGAAAACTCATGTTTTCCAGATATGCGGACTTTTCGGGGGTCAGGAGAGGGTTGGATCCTGTTACAAGTGCCTGGCCATTGCATCAGTACACAAATACGGAGGAAGACCATCTGCGACACATGTCATACCATTGAGCTCTGTCCACTTCGAAGACACTGAACGGCTAGATCAGTAGCAATCATGCTCGAAGAGCAAGCTGTATTGACTTGTATGCTGGGGCCCTTCAGATCAAAGTACCAGCTCACTCGGTTAGCCAAAATGGAAGGCGAAGTGCTTGTGGCAGTGTTTGCTGCGGCCTCATCTGGGTCCTTGTAGACCATCATGGTCCAGTCGTCCGCCATTGAGGCAGAAAATACTGCGGCGTCGGTCCCCGCAACCTTTTCTGCTGGTATGCCGGCTGATTGTATAAGCCGCAGGTCCATCGTACATTTGGGGCTTAAGGAAATTCAGCTCACCATTTTCCATGGCCCGATATGTGGTTTCCAACGTCCAGCGCTGTTGTGGGTCCATTGATGCTGCCTCTTTTGTTTCTTTCAGCATGATAAGTAGGCCATTGGATATCCCGTTTCTTACCCTTGGTCGTGATGGAGAAAAAGGGGGCATCGAAAGCCCCTGGGTCCCCGTTGATGAAGTGAGCTCCCCTGGACAGCAGCTGAACATCGTATCAGCATTATATTCAGACATGGAAAATTCTATTTCGCGAGCAGGCGTACGGTATTGTTGGCGGTAGACTGTCCACGATGAAGGGCATTGATATTGGCTCGCGACTCTGGCCATTCGGTCATGACATTCCTCCCACTCTCCAGCATTTCCCAGAAGCTGTCTTCATCTTCGGCACCTTGCGGCAGCCTGAAAGAGAAGCCAACAATGGCGATCGGTTCCATCACGGTTTCGCTCCAGTGATGATCTCTTTACTGATAATTCGTCGAGGATGATTAATTCAATTGGAGTTCTTAGAATCGCCAGCGCGGATATTAAACCAGATCGAACGGTCCCGCCAGTTATCCGGTGCTGATATACCGCTAAAAAGGAGAAGGAAAACATGAAATTACACCGACGGTACACCTCTCGGTCTCACATGGTACGATCAGAGATATAACGCATTCTGCCCAGGGAGATTCCGCACGAGCATCCGGAGCAGCCGCTCTAGCTACACGCATGCCCGACCCTGCAATAGTTTCGCTCGACAGCGCACCCAAGCACATGGGACCCAAAGGTTTACTCTCTTGCATGATCATGACGTGCCGGCTGGAGCTAGAACTAGTGCAAGGCACTTTACTTATGACCATGGTGGTGTCTTCTCGGGCATGGAAGGACGATCGAAGCCCGCCGGTATGGAACCTTCAAACGTGCGCTAGGAGCAGTGCAGTCCATTGCAGCCACGGAAGCGAAGCTTAGATAAGTCGGTCGACCAATGGCCTTCCAACCTCGGCTCCCGCCGACATGAGAGGGTACAGTGGTTGTACCGGTACACTGGCTAGACTGAGCTCATGTGAGAGCGTCTGCCGATTTCCAGCATGGGAGGTGCGTCGCAAGATCCGAGGCCCTGCATTGACAAGATTGGGAGAACCAGAGTCTCGGCCCCAGCAGTACACTACAGCTCCAGATCGAAAAAGAACATTGCCCAAGGCAGACGCGGTGGAAAGCAATGTCCGGCGACATGGGCCCCGGCCAATGGAGACGTACTGCATCTGCGACCCCTTGTTGAAGTATGCAATGCAACCATTCCTACGCCATCCCGTACCCTGTCATGTTCCCCCGCCTCATCCATGTGTATACCCGCTTTGCAGCAGAAGAAACCGTTTCGACCGTTTTGCCATCCTCAATCTCCATCATCTCCTCCACCCATGTGAAAATCGCGTCGACGAAACGCTGCACTTGCTCCTCGGTGTTTTCGGCATGAAGTATGACCCTGAGTCGGCCCTGTCCCGCCGGGACAATGGGGTGCTCCACCGGAAACACGCAAAACGACGCGGCCAGCAGGTGGAAGTAGAGCCACCAGGTATACTTTTGCTGCGTTGAAACGGCTATGATGTGCGCGAGAAACGGACGGTCCTCCCAGCCGTCCGCGAGAGGGACGCGGAGGAGTCCTCTTGTCTTTGCCGCGTCCCATAGAGAGTGCGAGGTAAGGGAGTCGAAGAAGAGCCTCGCGAGATCCTGAATATGTTCCTGTGCCTGCGCAATGGTTAGATATCAAAAGCTTTGGAGCGCCCACAGAAAACAAGGTACAAGAAGAGGAGTAATTCTAGAGTCAACATACCTCTTCTGTTTCTCCAGCTTCAAGCAGCTTGTAACCAGACTTGATGGCGGCAACGAATGGGAACGAGGGCGCCGTCGTGAATATTACAGATCGAGCAAAGTTTGCCAGTACACCTCTGATCACATCATTTCCAAGTACGATCGCTACGGATTTCCCATATTGTAAGCAAAATAGTGTATTCATGTAAAAGACTTGGTACAGACGTACCTCCAGTAGCACCAATGGCTTTCCCAAATGAATGTACCACGACCGCAATGTCTTCCTGTAATCCCAGCTCGCAGACGAGACCGGCGCCCTTGGGACCAATAACCCCAACGCTATGCGCTTCGTCCACAACGAATTGGATGTTTCCCTTTCCGCTAGAAAGCTCGCTGGCCACGTCGACGAGCTCCTGCAACGGGCACACGTCGCCGTCCATGCTGTAGATGGACTCGACGGCGACCAGGATGGAGCGCTTGCCCTGCCGGACCAGCCTGTTGGACTCGAGCACCTCTCGCAGCACGGCGCGGAAACCCTCGGCGTCGCTGTGCGGGAACTCGACCTTGTCCATGGCCAGGCTCTGCTTGATGCCCTCGTGGGTGCTGGCGTGGACGAGGGCGTCGTAGACCACGACGTCGCCCGGGCGGGGCACGGCGGTCCAGACCGCGACGTTGGCCTCGTACGCCGAGCCCACGATGAGCCCCGCGCCGGCGCCGTGGAAGGCCGCGATCTCGCGCTCCGCCGCCTCCAGGTACCCGTGGTTGCCGTCCATGAGGCGCACGCCGCCGCTGCCCGTGCTGAATCCCGGGTGCGCCGCCAGCTCGGCCAGGAACGCGGCCCGCCGCGCCTCGCTGCGCCCCAGCGACAGGATGTCCCCCGAGCACAGGTCGACGGCGTCGCCGGCCTGCCACGCGTTGTCCACGATGGTGTAGTACAGGCCCTCGGCGCGCCGCACGTCCAGCACCTCCTCGAGGTTGCGGTAAAACGTGGACTGCTGCTGGTCCCGCGCGGTCGGCTGCGTGCTCCGCGGCAGCGTGTCCCTGAGGCGGGTGATGAAGGTGCTCACAGGCGGAATGTCTGTGTCTGTGTCCATGTCGATTGTTTTTGGAGCAGAGACGTGAGTCAGTAAGGTGAATGGTATCTAGCCGGGTAGTAAAATTTCATTCACAATTCTTTATTCAGGAGAAGGTATTCTCTCGCCTGTTGGCTGTTGACTGTTGGATATTATCATGGTATCATTTCCATATCGAGTAGCCACTTTTCCGTGGCCATCTGGTGTTTACTTACCTACCACTATAGGCATCTCCAGCAGCCAAACCCGGTATGGAGGATCCTATAACCTAGTTCAGTAGCGCGCTCCAACGTTTTAAACGGCCAACATTTCATCTATCGGGCCATTTGAGTTCACGATGGATCGTTCGATGATCTAATCTCAAAATTTTCGAACCTCTTCTGTTAATTTCTTTTTGCATCAATAGAAGGGCTTGTCTGCATATCTAGCTAATGTCCGACGGAATCCAAATCAGCACTGAGTTGGCTCTCCCACATAGGGGAGGCGGCTAGAGCTAGAATGTGGTGAGGCGATGCTGCCAGCCTTGAGCTGTCGCATGCTACTTGTGCCGTGAATACGCATTCACTTGTGCGGCAGAGGAATAGTATGACATGACATGCGCATACTAGATGCGTTCTGAAAGGTCATTGGTGACCAGTCGCATTTCTTGGTTCATGTCGTGTACCGCCATAACTTGGCTATGGGAAAGTAGTCCTTATTCCTCTGAGCACTTTTGGACAGTCGGTGTGCCAAACAGTCAGAGGAAAGAAACTTTTGACCAGAATGGAACGTCCTGCACATTAAGGGACTATTGCCACACGTCAATGCCGGAAAAGCAAAATCACTGACCAATGTAGGCGTAGTCGAAGCCATGATTGGTGGCTTCGGCGTTTGTGAACGAGACATGTCAAAAAAACTTTGGGGTCCGAATGCGACTCGGAATTATAATTAGCTATACAAGTCTGACTATTCGCAGAGGCACACATATGCACTGCAGACATCCGATGTATTGGTGCGGGACCATCAGCACGTCAATGACATGGTGGCTGTGTGGATATTTAGGTAGAGCTCTCGGTGCCGCTCAAGATGATCATTGTGCTTCTTCAGTGTTGATTATTGCCAATGAAGGCATTCATAAATACATACTCTTCTTTGGTCACCATATCGGATAGTTGACAGAGGCAACATAATTGTGACCAGGAAGGGACGCACTTTTACACGCTAGCTACAGCGGAATTGCGCCTTCCATATCACGTCTCGGATGCAGTGGCAGTCAAGAATTCATTCCAAGGAAAGAGCCGTCGGTGCTGTTTCCGCAGCCCTTTTTAGGGTAATGACAATGGCATGGGGCAAAAACGGTCCAGGCAAGCAGGAAACAAGAACGAAAAACAAGATTGGACAACAACTTTGCCTCGATGCTCTTGCAAGTCCGGTACAGTCGGCTTGTCTCCTTCTCCGTTCCTGTCCCTGTTTCCCAAGTTGTGCACCAGGATCTCGCCCTGGGTATCGCAACTGACACCAAGCACAGCCCGTAGCATCATGTCAACTTTGTCCTGGCATATATCTCATTCGGGCTTGATGCTTATGTATGCGGGCACCTAAATGACTCGAATCGCCGAATGGGTGCGGCTTCCTGCCGCTGACCAGACCGTTTTCGAGGCCAGGGCGGAGCACAAAGTACAGTAAGCATCGCCTCTGCTCTTCATGTGCCAAGCTGTCCTCTTCTAAGGGTTAGGCGGGTTAGCCGCGGCACCGACGGCCTGGACGGTGATCAACCCACCGCGACCGAGGACGCCCCTCTGCATGGGCATTTTCCTGGTTGGCGGGAAACGACTTGGTCTACGTTTGCGCATCAAATAGTAAGTAACGTCGCGACGATGGGAGATTGCTAAGTTCGATTCGTTTGCGCAAGTATGATGAGCTGTCGCTTGCGAATAGAGTTCTATCTAACCTAGTGGCGGACTAGTATATGCTTGACAGTATAACGGCCTGCCTAGCTTCAACAGCGTCCAGGGCCGGATTGGTACAACGTGGCAGCGACACCCTCTATCCTGAGCACCCACCCCCCTCCTTCGGTGCTGCTTGTCAGTCATTGTCTTGGATCGATACTACCTGGATATATAGTCCGTACCATGCGAGACTCCGCAGTCATGGGTATCTCGTACCACTACTTGTCGCTACCTGCCCATGCCACAGCATGCATTGAGACATTGCTGCAGCACTTGGGATTCCCAAGGGACTCGTGTTGTAAAACGGCTCGCCCGGTCCGCCGGGATCGTTGGCTGTCCACCCATTTTTGGACTGTCGAGAGGTCAACTTTGCGGTTTCTTGCCAATTGTTCCCCTCATTGTGGCCGCGTCCTCTCAGTCTCGGGGCTATCTATTTGAAATCATTCATAGTGCAACTAGTCCCCTGCCTCCAACATGTACCTGAGCAGGTAGTATCGCGACAAGACGATCGACGAGGACGCAGCCGTGCGCCGGCTTGATTCTACGGTGGATTTTCGCGGGAAAGCCGCCGAAACATAAGATTCGGTTCTGCAGATCCTCGAACATGGCACGTACTTCCAATCCGGCAATTGACCCGACCCACAACCCTGGACTGGGATCGGGGGCCACCCCTAGAAGCCTCGGAAGCCTCCTGGGAAACTCTCAACCCTGGTGACAACTGAAACGATCCTCGCATCTGGTTATGGAGTTCTGTCCTGGAATTCCCCGTAACCGCGTAACTCGTACGCAGTCGTCTGACTCAACACTCTCGTGAGCCCATCAGTCCCTCGAGGAACATGCCGACAAGATAGATGGCCGACCGAGTTTACGCCCGGCGAGTACTGCAATCCGGTAACAGGAAAGGCATAGCCCGCGCAAATCATGGCGTCCTGTAATAAAACGCTGCGTTAGAAGCCTGCAAGACGTGCATTAGGAGGTAATATCTAGTCTTGGATGTAACCTACTCCAACGCCAGCTCGGTCGGCCAGTCTCTCTTCATTGGCTGCTATGGGGACCTAAGTATCTTGCTGCTCTGATCGCTAGACTTCGCGACCAGTTTCCTGTCTTCCAGGACTGGCTTCTCAAGAAACGACACGATAACAGCACAACTTTCGATATACATGTCCATCTCGTGATCAATCGGATGTGAGAGTCCACCCGCAAAGCCGCATGACCCATATGGATGACGAGGCAATTAAATGCCAAAATCCCTGAACATGGTCGACCAATGCCGAATACCATGCCAAACATGAGGGCCAACAGGTTTATATGTACAATGTGGTCGTTTGGGAATGCAACGACGGCCCCCATCCCACCACACAGGCCGACATTTCCGGTCATTGCTCACCACATATCCTGCCCTCCTCTAGACTGAATTAATCACTTGCTTGGCACTTCGAGTTCTGATCGGCAAGAATGGCGCTCAAACTGCAAGACATCGATCCCGAGGTCGACTTTCCGGTGATCGCCAAGGTGTTGCTGGAGGCTTATGAAGACCCACCCCAGCCCTGGCTGCACCTCTGGTATCCGGTCGACAAGTCCTCGGATGAGGCACGCGAGGCTTCGATACTGGAGGGAGCTGAGCGCCTCAAGCTCTGGCACACGTACGATCCCTCGAGCCGCTGGCACAAGGTCGTCGACGCCGATACGGGCAAGATCGTAGGGGGCGCTGCTTGGAACCTCTTCGAGACGAACCCGTTTGCTGAACCCCATGATATGGAGATCTCCTGGTTTCCCGACGACAGCTCCCGCAGATTCGCCGAGCAGGCGATCGAGAGTCACGGCCGTCCAAGGTACATCGCTGGTCAGAGACCACACTTATGTAAGTCATGATTTGTAGATATAGTGGCAATCCGAATTTTCCAGGCCAATGAGCTCCGTCGACTTTGCCATCGCTGACTCTCTGGACAAGATTTATTCAACGTCTTCATCCATCCTGACTACCGCCGCATGGGTGCCGGACAGCTGGTCATGGATTGGGGCATGAAGAAGGCTGACGAGCTGGGACTCGAGTTCTTCCTGGATGCGACCCCAATGGGCAAGCCGCTGTATGAGAAGAATGGTTTCATAGACGTAGAGGAGAACACTACCAAGCCGACGATGGATCAGCCCGACGAGAAATGGAAGGAAATGGAGAAGAAGGTTCCGCCGTTTACTTTCTGGCTCATGTGGCGGCCCGCTGGAGGCAAGTACGAGGAAGGGAAGACGGTGAAGCCGTGGGAGAGTCAGCCCAACTAAGCATTCGATGATTATTTCCAAGTCTAAAGAAGTTGAGATTGATATGTTATGTTGATGAATAACTGAAGATAAGCCTGCTTAAGAGCCGAGTCTGATCTATGTGAAAGGGTATAAAGCACCAGCGGGGAAGTACAACATGATAGTAACGTAGCGATGTGGTATCATGAGAGGACAGGACTTCACCAAAGAACTATTTGTAGTTGGAAGAAGATATCAGTGTGACCAAGAATATCTTCTAGACACATGATTACCTATGTGTCACACGAATTGCCAGTAGATGGGATAATTAATACTTGTTTCCTTTTTTTTCTTTTTTTTTCCCCTGACAATCGGATGGGAATGATCTTCACGTCGTGAATGAACTATCCCGAGGCTGATGAGAATTTATATCAGCTTGCCAGGTCACATTCTCGACCCAGATAGCTATCCACTTGCTTCTTCTAGCTTATATAATTATTTGTCCGTGGTACGTTTACACGTCTTATGGCCACGGCTCGCCGGATATAGAAACCATGGTGTCGTACAAACAAGCGTGACTGTTGTGTCACAGCCCGCCACGAAGCAGCGGAAGCAATTTGAACAAATGAACAATTATAAATTCCTTCCCATCTCGGTTGTATCTCATCATTCTTCAGCCGGTAAAACGAACGTCGGATGAGAAAGTACCATAGATCGGGGTACCATCGTGCTTCACTTCCAATAGAACATCTGACCACGACTCCTTTACGTTTGCACTATAGTCAAGATATTCCCATCACATCTCGGCCCACCGATCGTCGCGCAGCGGGCTTGCTGCTAGCGCTGGGCCGGACCGTAGATCATATAAACTCTACTTTAGCGGCCGCTCGACGATCATCCACCAAGGAAGCTATTTCGTCATTGACGCACCATAGGGCTGACGATGTGTTATACATGTGAGGGGATTGTTGGAATACCTGCCAGAACAACAAAGTCACTCCGCAGTGAACAGAAGCATCCGCCAAAGAAAAGTCTCAATATCATTCTACCATGCCGCGATCAGACGCCTGGAAAGAGCAGCCAGATGGAACTTGGTTGCAAGCTTACGAGTACGCATTTGACCTTGGACATCCATTTGACCCTGGACATCATCCCTCTTGTTGTTAGAAACCAGCATCTCTATCGATTTCTCTTCTTCTTCTCTGATACAATACTGACCGCAAATCACAGTGGAATGGAGAAATACTTCTTCGCCATCTCCGCTCCCGATGGCCAGCCAACACCATTCATGATCGGCAGCCGCGTAGTCTTCACCTACAGCGGCGCGGAGCCAGACCTCGAGAGCCTGCTGCGCGCAGCCTGGGTCGAGCTGCGTCTCCAACAGCCCACGGTCGCGGCCGTGGTGACGGACAAGGGGAAGCTCTACCGGCCGGCGGACAGCGAGGCCGTCGTCCAGGAATGGCTGAGCGTGTCCTTTCGAGTCCACGACGGACCTCCGGCCGAGGACAACCCCGAGTCTTGTTTTGCGCGCTTCCGACAGGTGCCGCACATCATTCTGCACTATTTCTCCCGCTCGCGGGAGCTCCTCATACAGGCGTGCCACGTCCTCATCGACGGCATCGGCGCCCTGTACCTCTGGGACCGGTTCTTCTCGATCCTGGCGACGCCCTCCCCGAGCAAACGGAGTGCTCCCGGCACAGAGAGCGCGCTTCTCCTGCCCGTGACGACGGAGCTACTCGGCGTCCCGAGCACGTCATCTCCGGCCGGTGCGGACCGCGCCAACCGCCTCGTCGGGGCCTGGGCGGGCAAGGCGTATTCCCAAGACGCGGCCGGCATCCCCGTCGTGCACGCCGGCCGGCCGCCGGGCGACTCGTACCTGCGGCGGGAAGTGCGCCTCCCGCGGCCGGCGACCGACGCCGTCGTCCGGGCCTGCAAACGCAACGGCTACACCGTGACATGCGCGTGGCAAGCGGCAGTACTCCTCGCCATGCGGCGGCACGCGAACCTGCACGGCGTCGAGGAGCCGGCGTGCGCCTCGGCCACGGTGACCATGAACCTGCGGCCGCACTTTTCGTCCTCTGCATCGTTTGACCCGAGGTCCGCGTTCGCGGCGCCGTACTACTTCGCCATGCCGTTCGACGTCGACTACGAGACATCGTCCTCCTTTGACAAGCTCGCCAGACACAGCAGCGCCTACTTCCACAGCGCCCTGGCCCCGGGCAGCGGCGACCTCGAGATGATCCCGGCGTACCTGGACCTGCTCGCCGGGGCGACGGCGTCGGAGTCGAAACCGCCGCCGAGCTCGGCGCCGATACTGTCGAGCCTGGGCGTCGTCGACAACTATTTGCGGTCCCGGCCCGGGGCCTGGGAGATTGCGGGCTTCTGGCTCGCCGACACGACGACCACCGAGATGAGCCTTGTCTTCTTGTGGACCTTCCGCGGCGAGATGGTGTTGAGCATGTCGCCAAATGCGCGATACATGACGACGGATATGGCAGATCATTTTCTGGCCGAGGTCCGCGACATTATGGTCAAGGAGCTCAATATTTAGAGATTTCAATATCAGAGCCACTGGATTGGCTCGGCGTCCGAATGGTAGAAGATCTTTAATAAATAATGCAATCTTTAAGAAGCATCGAGGGCAAGCACATTTCATTTCTGAGCTCTACACCCCAGAGGCAGTGTCCAAATAATCTTAATAATTAAGCATTACATATAAGAAAAGGTATCAACAACTATCAAACAACATCCTCACCCGCATGACCAGCTCGCCGCGTTGTTGGGATCTCCAGTGCCGTCGTAGATGGCCTTCTGGGGGTAAGGGCACAGAGGCCTCTGTCTGGAAATCTGCAGCGTGCCCGTGCTGATGTTGAAAGCAGAAGCAATGACCGAGTCCACCGGCGTAGCCTCTTCCACCCAGTTCATCAGCGCCAAGAGAGCGTCATGCTGGGGGTCGATGTTGTAGGGGACCGAGTAATCAGTGGTGTAGCCGCCCAGGGCCATCTGCTGTCCGCCGCCGGCAATCATCCACGGGGCATTGACACCGGTCGGGCTGAGCCAGCAGTGTTGCATGCCGGGGATCATGAACAGCCGGAAGAAGTCGTCGACGTCGCCGCCGACGGCCGCCTTGGTCTTGTTGTAAAAGTCAATCGAGGACCTGGTCGGGATGTAGCCGTCGGACCCGCCGTGGTATATGATCAGCTTGCCGCCACGATCGCGGTAGGCCGAGATGTCAAAGTCATCCGAGGTGGCGTTTCCGGGGTCCACCCGGAAGGCGTCGTATACAGTCTTGTCACTGAACTGACTAATGTTCCAGGTGAGGTCATTGTACAAGAAGTATTTCTCCCATGCTTGATCGAAATTCGACGGGTTGCCGTATAATTGCCAGATGTCCCATTGAGCCTCGGAGCTATGTTCGAGACCAGGATAGACAAAGGTTCCATTGGAAGTGTAGAAGTCCGTCCACACCTTCTTGGTGTTGGCGATCTGCTCGGGTGTCAGACAGCTCGAGCTGTTCACACCAGCGTTGCCGCACTGTATCACGGACAGGTCGGGGTTGCAGATCTCGGGGGCGCTGACGATGTTGTCCTTGAGACCGTCGTCCCCGTCACACTGAGCCCTGACCGTGTTGGCCAGCAGCGTGAACTGAGAGATGTCGGTGAAAGTACCAGGAGCGTCGACGGGCAGATTGAAAGTCGCCAATCTAGTAATCCAAGGCATGAGGCCTACCACATCCCAGGCGGGCGCACCGACGAGTGCGCCATCATAGGCATCAGGGTGAAGCTGGATCTCCTTCAGCCCTTGCCTGCCTCCGGTGGAGCAACCGCTGTAATAAGAATAATCAATGGTGGCCGCCTGGTAAAAAGCCTTGGTCAGGGTTTTGCCGAGGGCAGTAGAGCCGTGGATTGCGCGCCAGCCCCAGTCGGCGACAGTCTCGGGATCCTTATAACCCCAAGTCAGGTCACCATTGACAGACAAGTGCCCAGTGTCGGTCGAGAGGGTGGCAAAGCCGTAGTGAGGACCAGGACCCATATCACGCCAGTTGATACCGCCCAGGTACCCGCCATTACCAACTGTGAGGATTCTGTTGTTCCAGTTGCTGACTATTGGGAGGAACAGACCAAAACGGAAATTCGAACTCGGGGACGATGTGACATTGACTATGACGGCACACAGTTCTGGGAGGTTTGTCACATTGTTTGGGTACCCAAGATCCTTGGCGCCTTCACCGTAAGAGCCACCGTCTGGGACATAGTCGACTCGTTCAATGACGGCATTGGATGGGAGCGCGCTGGTGAACGTGGACGCTGAACATACAGCCGGAGCCACGTCCTGTGCTGTGCAAACACCGGCCATGTAAGGAGACAAGAAAGTGAACAACCCCCACAGCAGGGGCACTGAGAGGACCGCCATCATGAGGACTGTCTGGTTGAACCACTGATGCCGGAACGACGATGACGCTATCAAACTTGGATCTTGCCTGTCTGAGAAGTGCGACGAACGTGTCATCTTATATCAACAAACGGACGGACAACATCAGTGTGTCTACTCGGACTCACCCTTCCTCCGCCATGGTCCTCCATGAGGCAGCATCATCATGGGCCTCCATGCAGCCTTCTCAGAGCATGCGCCGGAATGATCATCCTGCACGACCTCTCGTAAGACGCGATAGTCTCTGGCTGGCATCCCTCCCGCTCACGATATGCCGGCGCAACAGGGCCAGCAAGCAGGGGCCCGGCCAGGCTGCCTAGCCACGCCTCAAGAGATTGGTGGGAAGTGAGGTCTCCCCCCCTGACCAATTCACTCAGTCAGTACTTTGTGCCTGGCCTGGAATAATCATATATCGAACTGGCGGCGGCGACTGCTGCTCACGAGGACTGGGGTGGGAGTACGAACGTCTAGGTGGTTCTGCACTTCGAGGCAGCACTAGCGAGATGTCAACGCCCAATATTACGACCCCACATACCCTATCGCTGTTTGGAGGATGGAGACTGGCGATTTCTGCATCCGTGGCGTGCTTACATCATATGGACTTGATCCAATACCGGCGGGTGTATTGAACTTTGTGTGTACTTGACGTGGTGCGCCACGAGACCCTTCGCGGCATTCGTTCGTGGAGTATTGGATTGGCCGGGGATGGGACAGCGGTGGGAAGCCACGGTAGTGGTCGAGTGTTGTGCAGAAGAGAAGTGTCTTTGTTCTGGGCACTGTCCTTCCCGGAAGTCGGGCACCCTGCAGCACGACAGGACAGAATGGGACAGGGTTGCATTTCTTTCGCCGCGCTTACCGTCCACTGCGTTGCGGCTGACCCCAGAGCCTGGTGAGGGAGCAAGGGGAGCACGCCATAACAGTCGCCTTTCCCGTCATGGAAATATGCCGGGTTCAATGCCAAGACCAGGTTTTCCATTTATGAACGGGCTACAGAGTGTAATATCTCGTACAGGGCTTATAATTGTATCACGCATCTTCATCGTCACCGGCCGTATATATTCATTGCATATGAATGTTGTGAAACCTGATGTTGTATTGTGCCCTCACGAGAACTTTTTACTGACTATTGCTCGAACCTCAACATATGTAATACGTAGGTAGCTGAGTGGGCAGAGTCAGGCATCGACCCAAGTCGGCTCCCAAGTTGGTATTCCGTGGCAAACATACATGGAGTTGGAGGGGGGATGGGAATAGTGATGCATCAGTCACCTGCATGTACAAAGCATGTCCGAGTCCTGAACGGCTCTTCTGCTGCATCCTGCAACCCACTGCAATCACCAAGGTCCAGTTTGATTGCGTCCTGGCCAGAAGGGATGCAACAAGATTGAAAAAGATATCTTCCGAAAAGCCTCGAGAGCAAGGATCCTTGCCTACTCTGCGCCCTCACTTCCTCTCCGTCTCGTCTCGGATGGGAAGACCCGCGCCGAGCCTTTCTTGGGCTGCCCTACGCAGATTAAATTATTGATCCCATATATAGGCATTCGCATGCACATACATGGAATCCAATCTAGTTCTCCCAATACTGACTTACTTACTACGAGGCTCGTCATGCAGGAACAGACAGATCCTGCCGCACATTTCCAATATTCCACAGTAAGACGAGCGCCACCGGGTGAGACGAGATGAAGATCATTCACATATCATTTTCGCTTGTAGGTATTTGCAAATTTTCTCTCACTTTTTTTTCATTGCCAGTGACTTGGTTGCATCATATGACCCGAACCAGTACTTTTTACTCGCCCGACCAGAGGAGAAAAGACCCCAACCCTCTCCCGCCTCCAAAGGTCCCCCATCTTCGTCATCTCGTCTTCTATGCGGAGTCTCGCGCAATCCGGAGGCGGCGCACTTTCGCTGGCCCCCTTCCCTTCTTCCGGCTAAAATGGCGTAACCATCCTTGCACGTCGAGAAACACAAAAGAACAGAGATAGAGGTGCGTGATTATATGCAAGTGACGAGAGACAAATAAAAAGACGACCCTGGAATTTCCGGACCATGTATTTCGTGCATTAGACACAGTCTCTGGGGGCGTGGATTGGTGGACCTCGACACACCCGGGTCGCTGGTTTTTGTATGTTTGCGTTTTACTGGCATCACCTGCTTTTGCGTCTGCCCCCGGGGAACGGGCTTCCGGCAATTGGTTGGAACGATGCGTGTATGCACATCGCAGCCGAGCTCCTGTCTTGACGTGATGCTATTCGCAACCAGACTTGGAATTGGGCCGAGTGGGAAAAACGTCTAGTGCTGATGGGAGATCCGGGCCACTTGTAAGTCACGGAGAACCACACACCCTCTTTTTCGGATCACGGGGATGCGGATCCTATTTTCCTAGTCGGCGGTGATGTGTGAGTGGGTGCGGGTGAGCAGCGTCTCTGTAATAGTTCCTCATCGCAACATGAATGCTTTTTCAGTAATCAGTTCGTATAAATGAAAATACGACCTCAGATCTTTCGGCCACGCGCCCAACTTGTGGACAGGGGTAAGAAGCCGAAAGATGTTTCTGAAGATGAACGTCAGTCGAGCACGTCAATTTGATCATGGTCTTGGCAGGCGACGATGAAGAGATGGCTAGGAACAACCCCAGAAATCCAGAAATCCATAAAATTCGGCGAGATTGGTGCAGCCTGATTCGCTTGGACACGACCCAATGCCACTGCAAGCATTTTCAAGAAACTTGATTGGTCCTGTGAGGGACGGAATACTGTGGCCGCGTCATGAAATGGAAGCAAAAAGTTATTCGAACTTGACCCGACCTACGAGCTCACGAGACCGATGAGCTCAGGTGAGAATGTTATGACATGTCCCCAGGTATAACACGCGAGCATATAGCTGAGGCAGAGTAATGCTGACAAACCTCCACAGGTGGTTGTAAGACGCGAATAGGCTTCGCCTCCTCTCTGAATGTCGATTCAAGAGGTGTCTTTGCCACTCCCTCACCGCTCAAAACCTCGACGTTTTATTACCATGTCCACTTCAAAACCTCGGAAAAATAATTGAATGTTGTATTTTCGAAGAGAGACGAGCCGACAGAGCCGAAGGCTGAGGACATGATTATCCAGGGCCAGACGTGTCCTATGCACATGTGAATGAGGCGTCGTCATTCGGGTCTGGCCCGACATAAGTCAGAACTTTCGGGTAGAGACACAGGTCGATGGAGCGCGTCGCGGAAGTGCTCGAGGCTCCCACTGCCGGACCGGTCGCTGGGAGTGTCTCTGGGACTGTTCCGTTCTCAACCCACGCCCGGAGGACATCGAAGACTGTGCCGCTCGGATCAAGACCTGGGCCTCCGCCACAGTGACCAACACCGGGAGCAAGGAAGAACCGATAATAGTCGTTGAACGAGTCCCCGTTGAAGGCACTGGCGCGCTCGTAGTAGTCAGTCGTTCCATTCGATGGGATCAGTGGATCTTGGGTACCGTGCCTGATCATATGTTAGCAAAATGCTTTGCGAGTTTCGCTGTTTCGAGTAGACCATGAAAAGAATGAAGTCCGTCCGTGGGCAACTTCAATAAGAGAGAAAAGGCACCACATACCACGTAAGAAGCTTGGTGCCTGCCTCCTTTAGATCAGTCAGGTCTGGATCGTCTGTACCAATGACAGAAGCATATTCATTAACCGACTGCCGGTAGAAGCGATTCCATTGCTCGTGCGTGAGGGTGGTGGTATCGTAGGATGCGTTTCGGGCGAGAAAGACTTGGAGCATGTGCGAGCATCATGTATGAGTAGACGATTCAAGATCAAGAGCCCGGGATATCGTACCAATCCAGTCCGATCTGCCAGGGAATCACCGTGCAGTTGTCTACCGTTGTGCATGTTGTCGACAACAGACCGCCGAGACTCGCGTCCGGGTTGAGTCCGTACCATTGGAAGTCACCCTCGACTGATCGGGGCCCTTGCCAAATGGCATTCGCAAGCTCGGCCACGTCCTCGGTAATGGTGAATGCCCCCTGAGGGCTGGTACAGTTGACCATCTGCCCAATCAAGGACTTGGCATCGAACTTGCATTGCCCGGGATATGCTATGACGGAATCTTTCACGCCATCCAGCTCATCACAAGCAGCTGTCGCCACTGTCGTTATTGCCTGGAGGGCACACGAAGGAGGTTGAATACCTATAATGTCTGAGCATTGCAGCGAGATTGGGTTTGCTGGGCATCCTACCAGGTTCCTGCGCCTCGAAATCAGACTAAAACTGCTGGAGCTGGAACCTTTCCCAGTTGATCGCGGGTGAACCGGCAACAATGCCATCGAACTGGTCAGGATACTTCTGGCCCATCGCGTGGCCTTGCCTCCCGCCGGTCGAGCAACCATTCCAGTACGAATACTTGGGCTTTTCGCCGTAGTAAATTTCCGTGGCGAGCTTGCCCAACTTGGCCGCCCCGATCAGGGCCACGCTCGAAAAGTCCCAGAGCGCGGGCCAGTTCGTGTTGCCCGGGCTCACGAGGCCCCAGTCTGCCGTACTCTGGAGGGCAGTGTGTCCGCCATCCGTCGACGACGACGAGTAGCCAGCCGCGACGGGGGCGAGGATGGTGCTTTCGCCTCCAGCCGTCCAGCCTCCTCCGCCGGCCATCTGGAATCGAGAATTCCAACTGGCAGCATCCAGTGGCAGCCCGACCCAAGTGTTGACAACGTCATTTTGGCCAGGATGAGTATACTCGATCGCGATTTCGCAGAGATCCACGCTTCCTGCGCTGCCAGTAGCGACATTTCGTCTGATAGTCACACTATATGACTGAATCTCAATATTATCGAGTGCAAGTGAGCCAAAGGCGTCGGCATCGCAGTTCACGGCGATCACTGTGCGTGAGAGCGCCGAAAGGCCGAGCATGGCCAGACATATGGACCAGATCATATTGAACTTGATTGGGATTCAACTGGATTGATTCCTGGTGACAGGATCCGGGGAATGGTGAACGCCATTGTGGACACTCCTCAGCCTTATATCTCGACCGGATGTGTATTTGTTGGAGAAGGCCAGGATGGAATCCGGGGAAGTGCAGATCGGAAGACACTTATGGCGGCCGTCCCTGCGGCTCGTCATGGAAGCAGGTAAAGATCCGCGTAATTACGTATCATAACAATGTGCATATTGAGAGACCAGACCGAAGTAGGCAGGCCGGAACGAAAATATCATCACGGTGGTACACGGGTACGACCTGGTCTGTGCCCCGGCTGTCATCACGGCAATGAATTTATATGATCGGAGGACAAGTTATTACTATACTCGTGGTGTTGACTAACATTTGTAATGAAGCCATGAGCTTTCCCGGTTGCACCGATCTGGTAAAGAAATTGACTGAGATAGACTGAGAGAACATCCGAAAACATTGCCGCCCACGCTAGCTAAGCATCCTGGTCGCGGTATCAGACAACGGTATATAATATTGCAATCGCGTCTGAAAGAGTTGAGGCTGTTGCAGAGCTTATGAACGTATAAGCATTGAGTCTCATATTGCTTAACATCATTCGAAATGGTTCCTGGCAGTGTCTTACCTATTGAGTTCCAAGCAAATTTAAAATTGCAAGAATATGCGTGTTGGTTTTCCATTCAACGACGCGCGCCCACGGTAAAGACTTCGGGTAGCGTATTACTTATTGGTTGTAGACCATTGGCTAAGGTATAGCTCGGCGTGTCCATTCCTCACCACGACTGGAAGTCCAGAAATACAACAAAACTGCGTGGAAGCTGTATACTCTCAGGAGATCGTATAGTCTCCAGAGTCATACAGAATGTTTCTCATGTGCAGTGTTCGCGGACTTACTTTGTATATTGACAGAGGTTTACGTGCGTGTAGGTTGCATGTGATGTCCTCCCTCCGCGTCGTTGACCTTCAGCAGTCACCCCGCTAATTGTGGCTTTGGTCAGTGGCTCAGAACCCCCCCGGGAGCAACCGAAGACGCGGTGCAGGGGGGTCCTTAGCTCGTGTCTTGCCAGCTTTTTCTTGGACGAACCGCAGAGCTAGTGCTCGAGTTACGGTCGGTACGCAGGTACTTTACACAAGTCGCGTCTTTGCGTTGCCCAAATCGCGTCTCGCCCATAAACAGCCACTTACACGCTGTACCAAAGTATTTCCTCCACCCAACGCCCACCCGCACTAACAGAACCATTTCCACATCCTCGGAACCCATAGAAGTTGTTTGTGTATTTGCTTATACTACTTCCTGTTCCCCTTGCCAATCAGTCGTATTCGCCCCGGTGAGAAGACCGGCGCCACTGTCTTCGATCACTGCATCGCGTCACTGAGAGAATACCTCCAAGCGCACGCGTCTTGTCAGCTCGATCGCCCTCGACAAAAGTCCGCACAATCACCACCAAGCCCGGAGCAGCACCCGCGAAGACCCCATGTATGTATTGCTTCTTGTAGATCTTCGGCGACGCGTCTAGATACAGCTTGAACCATGTATCTGCCACGCGAGTTGATCTCGAAGCTCTACGCCCATTTACAAAAGACGAGACACCCTCTGTCGCCGCCGGTGCTCATCCTCGCCGCTCTCGAACCTGATGCCCTCTGCGCCTGCCGCATTCTGACACGCCTGCTCAAGCACGACTACATACCACACAAGATCCACCCCGTGGCGGGATATGGCGACCTCGAACGAGCCGGCCAGGAGCTCGTGGCTCCCATGATGGAGACGCGCGGTGGCAGCGGTGGTGTTGTCGTCTGCCTCGGCGTCGGCGGCATGGTCGACATGGGCACCATTTTGGGCCTCGAGGTCGATGGGGAAGACTCGAGCTTTGGTGGCGTGGAAGTATGGGTCTTTGATGCTCACCGCCCTTGGAATCTGAGCAACGTCTTTGGGGGATACCCGCTCGAGCCCGAGAGAGAAGGCGCGTCGAGTTATCAGGCACGCGCCCCAGAAGGCGTGACCGCAGGGCGTATAGGCCGGACGTATAAGCCCGGGAAGGGCGGCATCATTGTGTTCGACGACGGCGACATTGTGGAGGGTTTGGAAACAGAGCGCAACGCATACTTGGCGCTGGTGGACATGCCGGATATCGACGAAGAAGAAGGCGACCTCTACGGCGACAGCGACTCCGAGTCAGGAGGCGAAGACGAAGAGGCAGAGAGGGAAGAGCCAACGCTGCCGAAACCCGGTCAAAAGCGAAAGTCGTGGTCGGATCGAGACGAGAGCAGTGACGAAGAAGACGATCGGCCGCGGCAGAGACGACGGAGTAATTCTGTAAGCATTTTGTACTACGTGATGACACTATATATATATATGCTAACAACCACTCTCGTCAACGCCAATTCCCGACTCACCGCGCCCAGCGCAACGAGGTCTGCTTTCGCTGCGCGATCCGGAGATCATCAGGTCAGATGACGCCGAGGATCCCCCATCCGCAGCACAACCTCTCAGCGGCCCATCAGCGCGCTCTCTGCGGCGGAAACTACTACGGATGAAAATAGAACACGAAACGACACTGCGAAAATACTACCGTATGGGCGCTTCGTATTCTGAACCTGTCTCTGCCACGATATACTCGCTAGCTTCAGAGCTGGGCCGGGAAGACAATGACCTGCTGTGGCTCACCATTGTCGGAGTGACGTCTATGGAGCTCTACGGGCGTTCATCTGGAGGCCTTGCCATCTCCGTCCGTGGTTCTGAGACCACGCCAGCAACGGGGTGGATGGGTGTTCGCGGTGCGAGGATGCGGCAGTTGCTGCGTGACGAAGTGCGGCGCCTCAATCCTCCAGAGCTCGTGTCCCAGACTGGTCGGGTCTCCCCATCAGAGAGTGCAGGCATAATACCTACGACTGCTCGCAGCCCCGAGGATACCTCGATCAGGTTATCTCCCGAACCAAGGTTCCTGCTCATCAGACACTGGTCTCTCTACGATAGCATGCTCCACTCACCATATCTATTTTCAAAACTCCGGATTTGGCACGAAAGCGGCCTCAAGCGTCTACACAAGTTATTGGCCAAGATGGGCGTAAGCTTGGTCCAGTGCAAGCAAAGCTATACCCACATGGATATGATGCTGAAAAAGGAGCTTCGCACAAAACTGCTCAAATACGCCTCGCTATACAACCTCGATGACATGGTTCCTGCCGCAGAAACAGACGGTCGTGACCGCGCCGGCGCAAAAGACGGCTGGGGTTTTGTACGAAGCTGGGGCTGGCGCGCGACGCTCTCTGCGCAAGACGTGGGAGTTGTGATTGGTGCCATTCTCGAAGTCGGTCGCAACGCACCTTCCATGGACGGCGAATACGGCCAATCATTTTCATCACAACTACTGGACAATGCCGACGATGATGGCCTCAGTGAGACGGAAGAGTGGGTCTCCCGATTCTGGGAAGCTTACGACGCGTTGGAAAACATTGACGCCCTGAAGGCCGGCGTACCGACAGCACAATACTTGCACCGCGCCATCTTTCGCACTGGTACAAGTCTCATTGGCAAGAAGCAAATCAAGCACCTGAATGCCTTTCGAATGTGCGTCATCAAGGATGGGCCTGATGTGCCGCTCTTTACCCACCCGGCAGCGCTCACGAAGCTGGCATTGTGGATTGGAGAGGCACTCGCAGAGCAGGAACGTGATGACAAGGGCAGACTGGGACACGGTGGCCGCGGCACGCCCCTAGTCGTCGCCAGCTTAAACGAAAAGAGGGGCGTCTATGTTGTCGTTGGCACCGGAGGAGGCGGGGGTCCCGACTTGGCGTTTCTGGATCGAGAAGAGGCGAAAGAGAAGGCAGCCAAGCGGGAGGAGAAAGAAAAGGAGAGAGAGACCCGGCGCAAGATCAGAGAAGAGAAAAAGGCCGCCAAGCGGGCACAGCGCAGCGAAGAAGACGATGAGGAAGATGAAGACGATACAGAGTCTGAGGCTAGTGACTCAGACTCGGACTCGGACGACGATGACGAGCTGGAGGAGCGCAAGAACAAGGGCTACGGTCTGAACAAGTTCGGCAGCGCATTTCAGGATGTCATCAGCGAGACCAATGCTCGAGTTCGTATCGACAGCTTCGAGCACTGCGTAGTGGAGGTACGAAAGGACGATCTACAAGGGTTCCTGGAGAGTCTCAGTGCAAAGGCTGTTGTCGGCTAAGTCACACGGGCAGTTCACCTGACGATAGAGATGACATCGGACTATATGTCCTGTTCGTCTTACCACCCCAGAGAGCTCGAGCATCGGCTCTAGCTTTAATGACGCAGGAGAAGGGGCACCGGGGTATAGTGCTGGAGGGGAAGCATATCATCAAACAGACAGAGCTCACGACGCATTTGACGGATCAACGAAAGGGGCAAACGGGAGTTGGCTCGGGAATTGCAGATTATGGAAGAGGGAAATCTCCCTCCCCCGTGGAATTGAGAAACTGTTTTTGACAAGCGTTTGTCACGGCAGCATTGGAGGTTTTTGTTTCCAGTGTTTAGATATCATTGTGCTTGGGAATATATTCATTTGACCAAAAAAATTTTGGGAACTTCTTGTATTCTTGGATTCTCTGAGAGCACCGTCTACCTTTCGACTCGTAAAGAAAACAAAAGAACAGGAACAACTCAAGATCACGGCATCCAGAACGCCAGACAGTATGGAATGGCAGGGTTGTCGAGGCCGCATAGAGCGGAAGGAGTATGGAGACTTGACTGGGTCGGCCAGAACAAAAAAGTCTGGGATCACGGCTCCGGGCGACCCGGGAGCGGAGGAGAGGCGCAATACGGAAGAAGCGGTCGTTTAACTGAAACTTTTTTTTTCTTGTCACAGGACACCAAGATAGCTCAAGGAACTTATGGGACAGCCGGCTGTGTTTTTCGATGAGAGTTCATGTACTACGTGTTCGTGTTTTGATTATGATCAGATGGCGGGCGGACTAATAAACGTTTTAGCGCCTCTTCAGGGTCAAGTGCTGGTGATCCTTCAAACAGTATCTAGTACTATACTGTGTAATTCCCGGGTTATAGGTCTATGTGCATAGAGATGTTTTGACGTTCGTCGTGTTACTCATGAACGCTTCTGTAGCCAGGCACAAGATTTCGTCATAAAGCTTGACACAAATGCTTATCAGAAAGCTTGCGACGGACGAGCTCGGAGTTTGGCAGCCCGGAGTTTGGCGCTGGAAACGTCTGGGCATATGCGCGCGAGGGACGAAGAGGGCAAGTGAGACGCAAAAGCCAAGGAGTTTTCGGGGAAAGACAGAGAGGAGGCGATCGGACATTCGTCAACTCCCAACGTTGCTGGCGACGCTAATGTAGAGTCTAGACGTCTGCTCTTAGGTACCAAAGCTGCTTGCCCTCCCTCCGAGTCCTCCCAGCAGGCTCGCGCTCGGGGCTGGCAACAAACGCCCAAAGACCAGATCTGGCACAGCCACCCCTTACATCATTGAGGCGAAAGATCGATTGGCTAGAATAACCTAGATCTCTCGTGGTGATGATCGGGTCCAGATGTTGAGACTTTGGATTAGAAACAACATGTCGTCGGATTTACCCAGCAACCAGCTTGTCACAGTTTTGCATTTTCATGTTTTCATTTGTATGGTTGTCAGACAGAATGGAGCAGAGCGATTTTGAGCCCTGATCAAGCGATCCCAGCGTCAATCCCGGCCTGTGGATGACAATGCCAAATCCAAGGATGTTCCAATTGTTGCACTTTTATGCCAGCTGTTGGAATCCAAACAGCCTCGGGCGGTATTTGGCATGACTACGAAAAAAGAAAGAGGAATGGCAAGTATATCGAGGAAAAACTTGGATAGTCGACACGTAGACACGCGGCCTGCCTCGAGGCTCAAGGTAGGTTCTTCGGGAATTAAGTGAATGGCCTAACCTAGGCTGAAGACCTCCGATGTGATGACATGCCTATAACCTTATGCACCCGGGGGTCCTGAACAGCATCTAGAAACACCTTGGAAATTGCAAAGGAGAATGCACGCGTACGGGTTCCTACATGGATATGTTCGTGCTTCTTTTGAACCCTACGAAGAAGCACAAGATTTTTACTTCTTCTTTCTCTGCCTACTCGGACTCACCACTGATGGGTTAACCTCGTGCGGATGATCACCAACAAGGGACCCTTTTCTTTGCCCGCCTAGAATACACGTACCTCGAAGACAAACAGCTCTGCCCACCCGCTAAATTGGATACGTACCACTCACTGCATACATCATCAGCCGCAACTGGCACAGCGCTCCGCCGCCCCTCCTCCACTTGACCTGGGCCTTAGTGTACACTGTAGAGGGCTCCAGCTGCCTGCGCCATCTGCTTGACACGCATGTATTACATACCTTACCTTACCTCATCTCACCTACGTCTGCCCCTCCCCAGCACCTACCTGCGTTTATTATTTCGATCGGGAATCAGGGAAACATTGTAGCACGAACAATCTCAACTTTCCTCCCCTCTCGCCAGTCTTGTCATTTTCACCTCCACAACCTACTCCCAGCCTTTCCTACTGCGCATCACGAACTACGTGAACGCCTCTATCGTCCTATCTCATTGTTCCTGGGCACTCGACACGCCCCGCGCCAGCACCAGAACTAACAGCGCAAAGGCCTCGCTCTTGTTGGATCGATCGCCCAGCACCCCACGGCTCAGTTCAACCCACCATCAAATACCCTGTCCGAGCCGCCGCCGCTTAGGAATCCTAAGAATCAATCAATCGTCCGACCGGCCCTCCCACTCTGCTCTTCTTGCCTGGTCGACAGACGACAAATACGCCCCGAACGTCACAAAGCAGCCCCTCCAAAGCGATAGAAGATCAGAGACACCGGCAGTCTTCTTGATTCACCGCACACATTTCTTGTTTCCGCCGAAGCATCCAGTCTAAAGTTGTCTGCAAGATCCTTGATCGTTTCGTCGGGGTCCTCTTTGCTCCCGCAATCCCTCTGCGCCGAGGCCTTCATCCCTCTTTCAAAGCTGCGACGCCGTCGTTTGGATCGACGTTTGGTCTACCCCTCGCGACCCTGACGGCGCCTACATACGAAATCGCCCCGTCGCCTCAAAAGCAGCACGAAACTCTCTACACTCCAGTGCACGCCAACTTGCGCACTCGATAAACAAATCGTCTCCGCCAGTATGGGTAAATCGTGAGTTGGCATCTCCCCTCCGCGTTGCTTTCTAGCCGCCGGCTCTGCGTCGCGTCCTCGCACAAGTCACTAGAGTGAAGATGAGCACATTCGCCCGCGACTTGGTACCCCGCCGCCATGGTGCTTTCTCTTATCCCCATGTGCCTTTGTCCGAGCAGTTCGCTTTCGCCTCAGCGGTGCATTATTCCCGCCTCGAGCACTTCTTGCTAACGAGTTTACTCTCTAGACAGTCCAAGTTGTCGCAGGATCAACTTGCCGAACTACAAAAGTCGACACACTTTGACAAGAAGGAGCTGCAACAATGGTACAAGGGTGAGCATATATATGCCCGGTGATGCGGAAGAAAGCCCAGCTGGGAACCTCGTGTGGCTGACAAGTATGACCTCGCGCCTCTAGGCTTCCTCAAGGACTGCCCCTCGGGCATGCTCACCAAGGAGGAGTTCCAGAAGATCTACCGCCAGTTCTTCCCGTTCGGTGACCCCTCGTCGTTTGCAGATTACGTCTTCAACGTCTTTGACAGCGATAAGTCGGGCTCGATCGACTTCAAAGAGTTCATCTGTGCGCTGAGCGTTACGAGCCGCGGCAAGATGGAGGACAAGCTGGATTGGGCCTTCCAGCTATACGATATCGATGGGGACGGCAAGATAAGTTACGACGAGATGCTCAAGATCGTGGAGGCTATCTACAAGATGGTAAGACTCGCAACATCAAGACTCTTGGTATAGACTATGCAATACTAACACCCTGTCATAGGTCGGCTCCATGGTCAAACTGCCAGAGGACGAGGATACCCCCGAGAAGCGCGTCAGGAAGATCTTCCGGATGATGGACAAGGACGAGAACGGCAGTCTAGACATGGAGGAGTTCAAGGAGGGCAGCAAACGCGACGAAACCATTGTGTCAGCCCTGTCTCTGTACGATGGCCTGGTATAATAACACACCCCCTCCCGGACGCTGGTAACAACAATGAACAACAAATTAAAGTTATAAGCTGCCCCCCACGACACGAACTCCCTCCCAAGGGGCAAGATGGAACAATGTGAACCTCAAATTATGATGACGAAGTATGGAGGGGCTGGAGGCGTCTGGAAAGAAAAGAGCTGCCGGCAAGAAAGGGAAGACGTCAAAATGAACTGCGCTTTGTGTGATCGGGCGCAGAGGACTCTCTATCTTGAACCTGTTTTCCTTCTGTCTCCGGCTCGTTCTCATGGGCTGTTTCCCCCCTCCAAATGAATACGAAATACAACCGAGATGAAATGCTCACATGTGCTTTATAATGAATTGCGATGTCGTGTCTTGTATACGTCATGATATGATGTGATTACGAATGCTTGTGATCAAGTGAAGCTTTTTCGGGTTGCGCGACGAAGGGCTGTTTCTCACATGATGAAATCACCGAGTTCGTATGTTGAATGCAACCCCGATACATTCACAGCATTAAGTGAGTGGCAAATGAAATACTTGTTGCTACAATACTATTATACACAAGTGCCCTCATCGTTCACCACACCCCGAGAAACGCGCCAAAGGCTCAGAGGAAGACCTGGGAAAAGGAAAAAGTCCTTCATATTTTTTTTGTAATTCACTTCCGATCCGAGTGCCCACCAAACAAGGAAAAACGTATTACTACTACTATATTATAAGACCCGCGACGACGACTATGACGAGCCGTATGCCTCGTCAATCTCCTTCTTGTACTTGCTGACGATGCCCTTGCGGTTCAGCTTTTGTGCAGCCGTGACCAGGCCGTTCTGTGGCGTCCACTCCTCGTCCGTAACGACGACGCCGTCAATGATCTCAATGCCCGACAGTCCGCCCTGGCGACCGGTATTCTGGAGCTCCTTGAGCACGGCGCTCTGGAGCTTCTTGTTGTGGACCATCTCCTCCAGGTTTCCTTCGGGCACACCCACCGACGAGGCAATCTTCTTCAGCGCCGGCTCCATGGGAACGATGATGGCAATCGGCTTGGTCTTGGAGTCATCGGCATACACGCAGATGTTTCCGACAACGGCCGCCGAGCGGTAAATGGACTCGAGCTTCTCGAGAGCAATGTACTCTCCATTCAGAGTCTTGACCAGGTTCTTCTTGCGATCAATGAGCTTCAAGTGGCCGTACTCGTCCCACTCGCCGATATCACCAGTCTTGAACCAGCCACCCTCGGCGATGGCCTCCTTGGTCTCCTTGTCGTTCTTGTAGTACTCCTCCAACACGGACGGGCCGCGGATCCAGACCTCACCCTGCGGGTTGGGCTTGTTGGTGGCGTGGTAGCCGGCATCGGGGAAATCAACCAGCTTGACATCAATGCAGGCTGGCATGGCACCCAATGACTCCGGTGTCCACTCCTGAGGGTTCATCAAGCAGCCCATGGCGGTAGTCTCTGTGAGACCGTAGCCGCTGATCATGGGGGCAATAGCCATGGAAATGAACTTTTGCGTGTCCTTTGCAATGGGACCACCTCCGTTCATGCACAGCTTCAACTTGCCACCAGTAGCCTCCTTGATCTTCTTGAAGACAATGGCGTCAAGAAGGCCCGAGCCCGGGAGGCCGGCAGCCAGAAGCGCCTGCTTAGCCCACAAAGCACCCCAGAACATGTTTTGGACGATCATAGAGCCAGCAGATACCTTGGCGCTGATACCCTTCTTGACATTTTCCCAGACGGCCGGCACACCAACGAGGATGGAGGGCTTGAACTCGCGAATGTCACCAGCACAGTTTCGGACGGATTGGTCGGACAGAGTTTTCGGGTTACCATAACCCATGGTCGTTCCCCAGTAGAGGGAAGCATTCTCAAACACAAACTCGAGAATGTGGGCCAGGGGCAAATATGTCAGGAGACCATCGCCGGGGCCGATGAACGGCTGAACCACGACACTGACACCAGCGACGGCGGCAATGACGTTTCTGTGCTTCAGCGGGACACCCTTTGGTGTACCAGTAGAACCAGATGTGTACATGATGCAGCAGAGATCCTCGGGCTGGGGAGGAACGGGGTCGAAGGGGTTCTCCTTGCCCAACTTCTCGAGGTCCTTGAAGCTGATAACAGTGACTTGAGGGAAGTTGTTCTTCAAGGCGCTGATGTGCTCCTCCTTGACCTGGTTCTGACTGTTCCAGATAACGTAGCGCACTTCGGTGGCGTCCTTCAGCACGTTGCCCAAGGTCGGCAGCAGGTGGGGGTCCAGGAAGATGGCCTTTGCGCCAGTCGCGACCATGGAGTGCCTCAGGCCATCCTCTCCCAGAGTATCGTAGGCAGTCACAATGGGCATGGACTGCGATGCTGCGGCGTGCGACGTGGCCAACCAGTTTGAGCTCGTGGCAGCAAAGATGTGTACGCGGTCCTCCTTCTGCATTCCGAGCTTCCGCAGACCGGAACCGACATTGAGAACGAGCTTCTCATACTCGTGGTAGGTTATGTACTCGTAGGAGCTGAGCTCGAAGAAGGTCCAGTTCTTGTCGACTTGTTGCTCCTGTCCGTCAATGATCTTCTTGACCTTCTTGGTCTCCTGGTGGGTGCGCACGAGGCGGCGGGAGCCCAGGGCTTTGGCGTTGCCAAACTTCTCGGCACTGACGCGCACAAGCTCGTAGACGGTGGAGATGTTGTCGACTGGCTTTGAGATGAGGCCGTCTTTCGACAGGGGGTGGCGGCGCGGGATGGTTTCGCCCTCGACGGGTTTCGAGTCAGGAACTTCGATGGAGAAGGGAGCGCGCGCCGACATCTTTGGCTGGAGGGCCAGAGTTCTGTACTTGGCGTCTGCCCATGGCGACGACGATGACGACGACATGATGATGGCGGCGAGGAGAGCGATGAATGGGATAGCCCACTTCAAGAGAGGATGCAGCTTTGCAGATGAACTGTAGAGGTCGACCTCAGCGCGATGGAGGGACCGGACAACTGGGGGGGAGGAAGCCGGAGGTTGGTGGAATTCGGGGTTAAGGAGGAAGAGAGTTGGGGATGAGAGATATGGCTAGAGCTCGGCGGTTTTGATATGGGATAGTAATAAGAAACGCCAGGGGTGGAGTGGCAGGCCGAGGTGCAGTGTAGTACTTTTGGATGGCAAGAGCTACGAAGGAAGAAGACGGCCTCTGAGGAGTAAAAGTGAAATGGAAGACCGAGGTGTGAGGGGATCACGACGAGACAAAAAGTGTGTGCGGCGTCGCCTTTGAGTTTCCTTGGATTTGCGGCGCCCTACAAACTACGTACGCACTCTCTCTCTCTCCAGTCTTGATCGGCTACCTAGCTCTAAAGGCCTGGAGAGCTCCCAGAGAAAATGACGAAAACATTCAGGCTGCGGGTTCCATAGTTACGCGACCGCCTGCAGATGACCAATTGACCGAGACCTAGGTCAACCCAGCCCAGCTGCCGAGCGCCAATCAAGACGGTGCGATTCCGGGCGGGGCATAGCGCGGACAGCTGCCAGCGCCCCCCCCTGTAACCCTGGTCGAATCGATCAATTCCTAGGTGGCCAAGGCCAGCTAACGTCCGAGCTCCAGATTTTAAACAATGACGAACTCATCTCCACGCACCCTATGGTCCTCTACCAGCAATTGCCAGTCAGCACTTGAGTCCTTAAGGTCACTCACTACTGGCAGTTGGCCCACGATAGCATATCTTTTGGAGGATAATCACTAATAGTCTAGGTCTGGTAGTCCAGTCGATAGCTTGATCACAACCAGTCATACCAGTGAACCAACGAGGAGCATCAAAGGTACCCGACAACTGGTGCCTGGTAGTCCTTCATCCACGTTGCAGTTAGTTAGGCACAGGTTGATCTTCTGTTGTGCGCTGGGAGTTGGCCACGGCCTACATTGTACTGAAATATACGGATACGTCGTATGGGAAACCTTGCTGTACCGCTCTTCCCGAGGTCTTCTCAGTGCCCAGGTAAGGTAGTCCTTATTGTACTCCATACTTTGCACACGTGTAGAGCTTACAACAAGCTGGGTCAGCGTGTGATATTCCTTGCAATGACACTCGGCCACACAAAGGATGACATGTCCCTTGTACATTGATTCTAATCGTCCAATGTTCCAGTTTGAAAAGAGTTCACTTGCACGCATCTTGTGTAGAACAATAATCCGTCAGATTGCCCAAGCCACACGCCGCTATCGCCTTGTAGCCCCATCACCCGACCCCCTTCCTACCTGTTAGCCAAGTCTTGCCTACCAGATAGAGTCGCCCAATCAGAATAGTCCAACCCGCCAAATTTAGTGCTGCGGGAACTGAACCAAATCTGTGCACACTTTTGTTTCGGCATCCAATCAGATGAACCACGGGGTTCAAAGATGGACAACTTCTTAACATTGCTAGGTCCCGAGGTGGATGATCCAGATGAGGGTATGTTTATTATCTGTCTCTGGAGGCTTCATGATCGCCAACAGATCGCGCAACTGACTCAAAGAAACCCTCGTGTAGAAACATTCCTGCTCTTCAGTCGCGATATACCCTCGCAAAACCTTGGGTTTGTGGACGCTAGAGCAACCAAGCTGGAGTTGACCGTGGCTGGGAGGGACTATGTTATACATCAGTCCCCGACCGTCCTCTCGTCGAACCGGGCGGGTGGGACCACTGGTGCTGGTGAGTTGGGACTCACTCCGTAGTGAAATGAAGGCAGCAGTATATCTAACACTCTTATTTCTTCCCCTCGCAGTGCTGTGGAAGATAACACCCATGTTTGCGGAATGGTTCACTTCTCCTAACAATCCTCTGTGGAAGACGGCCATTCTCACATCAAACTCGGCCGTCCTTGAGCTCGGCTGCGGCATCTCTGGCCTCACGGGCCTGGCTTTGGCTCCGTCCATCTCCAAATACGTCCTCAGTGACCAGTCCTATGTATCAAAATTCGTAGAGAGCAACCTGGCGGAAAATGCTAGTCGTGGATCGAGCACCGGGTCCCGTCGAAAGGGAAAGAATGCATCTGCTGCGCCCAAGACTGACCTTGGCTTCACACCTCTCGACTGGGAGCTAGACGAGGTCACCTCCGACTTGACCGGTTCCGACAGCGTCAAGAGTTTCGACGTTGTTATTGCCTGTGATTGCATCTATAATGATGCTCTGATCCAACCCTTGGTGCAGACGTGCGTCGATGTTTGTCGATTAAGAGAATCAGACACGGATGGGCAAACCCAGCCGGCTGTCTGCATTGTGTAAGCATGCTCCCGGCTACTCTCCAATGACTTGTCATGTCACTAATATCCAGAACTTTGTAGTGCTCAACAGCTGCGGGATCCTGAAATATTTGAAGGTTGGATAAAGGAATTCCATCAGCACTTTCGTACATGGCGCGTGCCAGAGGCTGCTCTCACGGAGGATCTCAGATCTAGCGCTGGGTTTGTCGTGCATGTCGGCATTTTAAGAGAATGATAGAGTCTCCTAAGAAGCAAGAATGAAGGACACATTCATGAAAGATCCATTATCAAAGTTAAAGGTCTCCAAACCTATTGCCAACTTCCTGCAATGGTGGACAAGGATGAGCAAATCGATAGTCCCCATCTGCCAAAATGCAAACGGCGGCGCCTCCCTCACCAAGCCAGTCAATGAAATTGTGGCCTTCTTGCCAACCAGCAAGTACGTTTCAGAGGCTGCTGCCTTGTCTACTTGTCGCCGAACAGCTCCTGAAACATTCAACAAACAGAAAAGATCCGATATGGTGTAACGGCAAACATTAAGGATTCTCACTCCTTAGCTCAGGGTTCGATTCCCTGTATCGGAGACTTGATTCAATTTTTTTTGAGATATTTTTGTTTCATCCAGTACTTGCTATGGTTCAAGATCTCCTCTTATCTGCTCCTTTATACATGCACTACCCAAAGCAGTAGCAAGGGCAAGATGACAATTGAATCAGATAATTCGGGGCTTGTCTGCCGGATGTTCTACACTGGAATCCCTATACCATTGGCTTGCCTCTCCAGTTCAATCGTCTCGAATAACACGATGCAAATGTTCACGGTTATGTTAGAGCTTTGCCAGTGGGTCGAGGCAGCTTGCAAACACGGAAGAGTCGATGAACAAGCTCGTTGAGCAAACCTATTCCTTGCGTCCTTCAAGTTGAAAATAAGATCATTCTCGGCCAGGTCGTCTTTTCCTCGAGTTGCAGCATTTTATATTACGTATCTGTTTCGTATATTTAATTTCTGGGGAACTGTTGACATACCCCCTGGACCGCATGCCAAAACATGAGGTCCATTCTTCCCAGCAAGTGTGTAGCTCCGCTCCGAAGAATTATATCAGTTTCCGAGTTTGTTCCCTCACAGCATCAGCTGATGACTTAGACCCCATCCAAGTCAAGCACCGTGCAAAAGCCAGCAGAAACCTCGTTATCTATGGCCATGGCGAGCTCCCACGAGCGTTCGCAGGGTCCCCGAGTCGCCGCTGAGACGCCTCACCACGAAACTATCATCCTCGTACCTCTATTCTCCAGAACTTCCTCATCCAGAAAGCCAACCACGCCTCCTCCCCTTCCCATCCATCAGCACCGGCCCGTCACGCTCCCACACACCCAATACGACCTCAGCCCGCTCGCCATGAGATACAACAGCCCGCACAGCAGAAACGAGCACACCACCACCGTGACCACGGGCTCGCCCCGGCCTCCCGCCCCTCTCCGCCACCCCGCCACCGCCTCGCCGCCCGACATCGACGACGACGACGTGACGCTCGTCGACGACACGGCGCCCCGCGGCGCCTCGAGGTTCTCAAACGTGTGGTACTGGTACGGCGCGTGCAGCGGGTCGCGACACAGGGGGCTCATGAGGGTGGTGTTTGGGTCGTAGTGGGGAGGCGGCCGGTGGATCTACATTTTCGCGTTATTTAGAACCGTCTGGGGAGTAGACAATGGGAAGGAAAGAAGAAGAAGAGGGGGAAGAGACGCACCTGTGCCAGATCGTTGGCGCCGGGCTGTTCCGGCTTGGATGTCAGGAAATACGACGACATGCTGTTGCGCCGGGGCAGGGTCCCCGCTGGGCTGGATGGGGAGCTCATGATCTGCTGTTGGCAGCGCTGTTGTTCTCGGGCTCCTCTTATCACGTGGGTTTGATGATCAATTTACAGCTCTTCTTATCCGGTTTGTTCTCAAGACGCCGTCTCCACGAACACAGTCGAGATCAAAAGCGAAAGATCAAGACCAGGGCCTTGACGACGATAAAACAGGATGTCATCGCCTTGTATTTGCGTTACACCAAACTTTTGACGCGTCAGGGATCTTCGCGGTAGCACCAGCGACGTAATACGTTTGTATATCATCTTGTTTATTGTACAGTCCCAATATATACTTTGGACAATGGCAGTCGTCTATTACACATATCGTATGATTTCGTGCCCCGACCATATTGACAAGCTCGATTGTTCCGATCGAGAGCAAATTCTTCGATCTTGGGTATCCCAAATATATAACAGTAGCCATCCGGTCTTGTAAGCATCTCCGTCGAAGTGAATGAGAAAAATGATACATCTAGCAGTCCTCCATGATGTGTGCCGTTTTGTGTGCTCCCTGATCTGTCAGATTCTTCTGTGGAGATCGCGATCCAAAATTCACATTACATTACACAATGCTCGCACGATGATGTTGTTGTTGAAACTTTCCCAAGCACTTATTGCCATATGGAGAACATACCAGTGTTGGTGGGTATTTGGCTTGAAGGTGGAGGAGGCGGTGGGTGTGGCATCGGCTGTGCATTCGGCGGCCCTTGTATGTTCGGCAGCCCGCTGTATTGCTGGAACAGAAAGTTCCAGTCGACTTCGCCACCAAAGTTCACATCAGCAAAAGCACCGGCATACTGGCCCTGACTGGTGTCCATTGCCGAGCTCGTGTTCCATGCCGGCTGTGTGACTGGATAGGGCGGCATACTCGGCGTTGCTGGGTTGATCTCGGCCTCGGGGCTGGAAAAGCTTCTCGGCGTCATGCCTGGCGTCATGGGCTCCGGCGACTTGCTGTTCTCTTTCATGCCCAGGCGGGCCGCAAGCTGTCTCATTCCGGTGATCATGACTGGCGGCGCCAGCGTCCTTCCCTGTGAGGCCTCGTGCGCCTCTCGCGCATTCCAAGCCTTGAGAAAGAGTGGCGTAAATGCTAGATGCATTGGGCTGCGCATCTTCTTGGTGATTCCCCGGCGGTCATGGTTCTCGATCATGGCTTGCCAGGCTCGTTCACAGAGCTCCCCGGATGTTCGCACCCGCAGCTCCTTGGCGAGAGCGACGTATGCAGGAAAGGGGAAATGCATCAGAGTAAACCACTTGAAGCCCTTGAGGCTCTCGTTGGCTTGTATCATGCTGTCGTATTCGATCATCTTGATGGACTCGAGGAAGAGAGTTTCGTTCTCCACGGGGCTGAGCGGCTGAGGAGCGGTTGTTGCAATCTTGTAAAAACCCGATATCACCTTCAGTTTGCTCACGCTGGCGCGAGTCATGGTGAGAGCAAAGTAATGCAGCGGTATTTTGGGGTCGCAGTGCTTAAGATAGGTGTCCTCCAGGTGAGTGATCAAACGCTCAATGTAGTTCACCATGCGATGATCGGCCACATTGGGCACCTGTGGGCTTGTCTCTGAAAGCACCATCTTCATCTTATCGCTGCCGGGAGCTCTGGCAAACTCCAGCCTGGTCAGCGAGAAGATCATCTCCGTAGCGCCGACGTGCGCGACAGGAGAATCTTTGGCGTGCAAGTGGAGATCGGCATCGTTGATATTGAGTGGCAGTCTACAGTCGCCGCCGTTGGAGATTGCCGTTATTGTTGACCCCGTCATCTCTCCAATGCGTCGGTCGAAACTGACCAGATTCCACCATAGCCGTCTTCTCTCCTCGGTCTCGAAGGGCGAGAGATTGAAACCAGCACCGTCGCGGTGAAGGCCCATTCGATAAGCGAGTCTCACGGCAATCCCTGTGAGGCAGAACAGCGACCGCGGATCCATGTAATGCCGAATGCCCATCTATCAAAAGGTGAGTAAGACCGAACATAGACCACGGATCGGGGATCAGAATGACTTACGAGATATAATAAGAATGCTTGTAGGAGGGTGAGATCGGTGTGGCGCATAAACCCTCCGTTGACCAAGGCTTGTTGGCATGCAGTATAGTAGCGCTGCAACAGTTGCCCCTTGTCATGACCGAAAGTGAGCTGCGTTTCTTCATCGGTCATGGACGTGACGGCCATGAAGTATATGGCAAACATCAATGCCTCGAGACTCTTTGACACTTTTCCGATATTGGCCGTGGCCTCAATGATGCGCTCCTGCAGGGTCGGAGTATGTGTGAGCTTGAGGAGTGGGTTGACGTTGTTGAGGTAGATCTGCCAGAGCTGGATAATCTGGATGGCAGACGGGTGCTGTGATGTGACACTTGCCGCGCCTCCTCCAGCCATGAACGGAAAGCCATCTGAGTTGTCAAACATCTTGTCATATGCGCTGTTGATACCGGAACCAAGGTCTTCGTCTTCTGATGACTCCTCAAGCTGTTGCTCCAAAGCCTTGAACTAGAGACAACACTGTTAGCAGTGTAAGCACATATTCGAGTCAAATATTACGAACCTCTTTTTGAAACGGGAACCACTTGAATGTCCTATTTTGCAAGACTTGTCAGCAAAAGTGCATACGATTAGAGAGTAACATCACCAACCTTGGCATATGCGGATGTTCTCCAGGCGAAGATATCAGCTCGGGATTGGCCGAGTCGCTGGCCTCCCTGCGCCTGAAATCTGTGTCTAGTTCATCGCCCTCGTGGACGGTGCCAGGGTCCGTGATCTTGATGTCTGGACCGAGACTCTCGAATTCGACGCCGTGCTGAGCCAGCAAGGCCTCATACTTTCTCAGGCGAGCGACCAGGTCCCTCTCGGAGATGCGCTTCTTCCGCCGCCGGGGTGGCTGCGGAGGGATGACACGACACTCGACCCCGGCCTTGACACAATTTCCGCAGGGTTTGTTCTTGTCACAGCGGACTTTCCGCTGCTCTGATAAGTCACGAATATGTCAGCTTCCTGTTCTCATCATTGATATGGAGAGAGATGTCTTGGCGTTTTCGGGCAAGTATTCACAAGGAAGAAAGGACAAGCCTGTCAGGACATATCAAACCAAGTTGCCCCAGGACTAGCACGAGAGAAAGAAGAAAAGAGGGAAAAGCAACACATTGCTGAGAATATGCAAGGAAGGTACTTACGACAGAGGACGCAGGATGTGCCGCGGGTGACCTTCATGACATTGGATGAGTCCTGGGCCTGATGCGCATACTGCTGCGGCGGCTGTGGGGCCGAGGAGCCGGAGCCGGGAGAGGCGCTCTGGCTCTGCCTATATGGGTCGCCATGGTCGTGGACGCTGGATTCTGCCGTGTCCGACATGTCGACCTTGACCTGCCGGTCCCGAGTCTGTTGCGTCGGGCACGTGCGGCAGAAACTAAACGAGCGATGGTAGTATGTATGGAGTACCGCACCGTTCCCGGTATGGACTGGATGACTGAGGCGGATGGGCGCGCGAGAGGGGAAGCGAAACGTCCGGGACTGTACTGTGCCTCACATGCGACAGGGCGATAATAGGCTCGCCTGCCGACAGTAGTGCGTGGGCTTCTTGGTATCTGCGACGAGCCTTCGGGACCGAGAGACGTCTACTTCGTTTCTTCTCTCCCAAGCAAGGTGACTACCGTGTGCGTACAGTACCTCACCTCACCGGCATGCCATGCGAGCGCCAATGGGGGACAAGCCGTGAGACAGAAGCGGGCAAGAGAGTATGTATGGAGGCACGGGTACGAAATGAATATGATTCTCGGTTGCCGAACGCTAGCTTGGGCAACACCAGGGCGGAGGTTCACGCGCGAGAGTTATAGGTAAAAAGTATCAGATGGGGGATGACAGGTCCAACAGTAGGCATAACCTTGAACTTCTGCTGTTTGCAATCCAACGGGATTCTGGTTCTGCTTCGAAATGCTTTTGAGAATGCGGCACTTTTTTTTTTCTTTTCTCAGACAGACGCCCTGCCGCTGCAGCTGCTCCTCGTTTTTCTGCCTGGGTCCCGCAACGACGTGCCTTTTGGGGGAGAAGAGACGACGAGCGAGCCGGGTGTGCTAATAAAAGCCTCTGTTCAATTTGCCGCTCGAAATATAGAATACAGATTTGTCTCCGTAGAAACTTGGCTGTGTGCCATGCAAAGGCGGAGAACCTGACTCCTTCGAGGAAGCGAAGGATTCGAAGAGAGGACCCAGCGGCAGGGAACTGGGTGTGTGAGTGAGTGTCTGGTCTGGCATCGGTCTGCTGCCCGTGTCTGCCCGTGGTGTGTCGGCCAACTGCAGGCGACTGATTGACTATGGTGGCACGGCACACAAGGGAGACGAGGTTACACAGTGACCAGTGGGATGGAGTTTAGGTAAGGTAGGTAGATAGGTAGGTAGGTAGTACTGAAGACAGGCAAGTAACCCCCTATCGCTCGATCTGCCTGCCGCGAACCTTGTCGAGGCATCACGGAGCAGATCATATACAGTGAGCGACTCCTGGGAGAACTTCGTTGAAAAAAGAGATATTCAGCACAAGCAGCCAATTGGGGCCCATCGGGTGCGTACCTTGCTGCTCGTGCCCGCCGGATATGTCGGGACCGAACGAAGCCTGGAATGGCCGACGCTGGCCAGGCGTTGTGCTAACCTAGCCCTGAACAAGTCTAGACTACCAGAGTGTCTGGACCACAAGTAATGGCGATGCGCTATTGTGTAGTACTGCTCTGCTACAGTCCGGGCTCTGCTGGACTTTTAAATAAAAGACCTACTAGTTACCTTCCTCCAAGACATCCAATGCCTTGTCATCGTCCAAATCGTCAAAGAAGAGTCTACCTTATAGCCATCTCATATGCCAGCGTGTCTATGATGCCATGGATGCGAGGGAGGGAGGGAGGGAGGGAGGAAAGAGCCAAGTCGGGCTGTACCCGCCCAGCTAGCTCAAAGTACGGAGCAGGACTTCATTTACATCACCGAGTCGCCGACCATAAATTGGGGCACGGAACAAGGACCCGAGAGCGCAGACTTGCGTGGATCGTCAACGGTCGACTATATCATCCGCAACCCACTTCATACAATCGTTACCTAGTCGGTCCGGAAAGGTTGCGCAAAAGGATCATGCGAAAGAACCCCGGAACCTCCTGTCCGTTTCTGTCATCCCCGCACGACTATGATTCGACGAGCAGAGAAACCGATTCTCCCCCAGCTTCAATTTGTACTTGCATCAATTCCCAGCAAAAGCTGTACCCGTCGTGTAAGGTAGCCAATAGTCTGTGAATCCTCGTTGCAGGTCATGGCCGTTCAGAGACGATCGCTACTGCATGTCATCCCTTTCTCTTGAGACACGGTATACCTGAGCTGCTGCACGGCCCTTTGGACACATGCCGATGAGACTCTGACTCTGCTATTTCTGGTAATGGCCTCGTTGGAGATGGTGAGACCGAAGTTCTCAATGTGCCCTCTGACCATGTCTGTCCATCACAGCCCGTTCGTTGCTGAGAAGAAGTTTAAATCTATACTTGCCACAGCTCGTGCTGTAAGGATGATTTTGTTTTAGCACGTGGGATCGTTTCGTCTAATCCTTCGCTGTAACACTGCCGGCCGTTTGTCTGCACGTTCAACTTGGCCAACTGAATCCAATTTTAAATGTCACAAAGATTGGCATTTGGAGACAACCATGGGATTCAGTGCCATGACCGGCGAAAGCTTCCTCGTGGTAGCTGGTCTTGACTGTCACAAGGCTTCGTTCGCATCGCCATTGGCCTGTAACTGAAATCAGAACAGACTATCATTAGCCTCATTTATAAAAAGGTATGTAAACGCCCCCGTACAATTGGTACAAAGCCCTCTGGGCCTGATGGGGTATATAGTATTGTCTTTCCCTGGCAATCCAAGCCAGGAGAAGAAAAGTCAAGTATTCCGTAACGATCCATTCGTGTCAACGCCGTAAAATGAGAAGCCATGCCCCTATTCGTGACTCGTGCTCCTTCCCATGTCTCATAACCGAGCCGCCACAATTTCCTTCTTGAAGATACGGATGCCCCAAATATCATAGAAGCAGATCCCCTCTATGAGATCCAACTTCAGATAGGCATATCCGCCGCTCAGGTCGTCTTCAGGTTCACTCTCACTCGAACTGTCGTTCCATCCGTCGGTGGGCAGGATTGGAAATGACGCCGGCCACGTGCCCGACGAGTCCGTGGGCGACTCCTTCTGTTTTCCCTTTGTTTTCTTTTTGAGCTTACGGGGACTATCGGTTCTCTCTCTTCGGATGATGCGATCGGCTCGGTGATCATCGCCCATGGCGATCCATTCCAGCTGCATTTCTGGATAGTGCGAGACCGTATCAACAATGAAGCGTCTCGTCTCGCGCATGACGGAAAGACACGTGTCATCGACGCGGAAGAAAAGCACATGCAGAGCTCGGAGGTTGAAAAGGCCAGAAAGATGTTGCAGGAAGGCGTGTATGGCGCGTATACCTGTCGCCATGGCCAGTTCTTCAAGTTTCTTGCCGCGTCTGCCAATAAGCTGCATGGTCTTTTCGTCCATGTCCCATGTACTGTCCCCATCCTTTTGGTTCTTGATCATCAAGCGTTTGATGCTACCCATATGCTTCTTCAAAATAGCTCGGCGAATCTGTTCCAGAGTGATGTCTGTTCTCGGTGCAAAACTCTCTGGCTTATACTTGAGAGCCCGTTCCAGCAAGAACAACTCTTGGATAGTCTGTAGCTGAGACGCCAAGTGCAGAAAAGCCGGCGAGACATGATCAGTAAATATCTTGCAGAGTGGTAGGCGTTGAACTCTGTTCTCCCTGGCCATCAAAATCCAAATTGGTGCCTGGTTTCCAACATTGAGAAGAGTGATTCTAGTCAATGATCGGAGATCTATAGCTCTGCCAAGCACCGATGCCTTGAGAGGTATGAGATGAATGCTGAGAGATTTGAGGGCAATACCTCTTGTTGCGCGCGTGTAATCGCTGACCTGATTCCGCAGATCCTCGTCGTCATGCTGAATATGTGAAGTAGATTCGCCAGCTTCCTCTAGCTCTGCTTCCATGACATTGAGTTCGTGCTGAATATCCTCCAGATTTTGCTTTGTATTTTCTTTTTCGTCCAGTAGTTGATCATTTTGTTCTGTGAAACCGTGGTTGACTTGGTCACTATCCGAATTCTCGAATCCGTCCTGCTTGAATGATTAGAACTACATCATCCCCCTAGATACGAAGGATTGGGTCCTACCTTTGACGCGATAACGCTCGGAGCTGCGGAGTTGTTATGAGAATGATCGGGTGTTCCATGGCTTGAATTGGTCGTTGAAGGCGTGGGTATGGCCGTGCTAGGGTTAGACGGCTCATTCCGGGGGGTAAGTTCGTCGGTACCCTCATCCAGGACATCGTCGTGTAGATTCTCTTCGGGCTTTGCTATGTCAATGTCTTCGGGCTCCGTGTCGCCATTCTTCTCTCGTATGTGGAAACTTGTCTTGGCGGTTTCTTTCACGGGCTCTCCCATTTCAGTCTCGTCATTTGCATGTTCAACCTCCCTAGACGCAACATCTTGTGATGTGCTGGACTCTGCTACCGGGGGCCAAGACTCGGGAGTGGTGTGCGTTTTCTGCGATGCCCTCGCCATGTCCTTTTCGACGTCGTCGATGTACAGCTTGGATGCTGCAGTGATGACCTCTAAAATCTCCTTCTGTTTGGAGACATCTGAGCCAAGGTGCGTGGTATTTGCGGAAAGCTTCTTGGACACTTCCTGGATTGCCGCAAGGAACATCTTTTGGCGACCTTTCAAAGCTGGGTCTTCGGGTTCTTCTGGGGTGACTTTCCGTTTAGTCTTACGGGCCAACTGTACCGTCCTCTCCGCAAAGGATTCGACCTGGAAGACCTGGCCAAGGACCAGCTCCTGAGCCTTGCGCTCTTCATGTGCCCTGAAGGCTTTAGCAGGGCTAGTACTGTCATCATAGCTGGTGGATGCCATTGGAACAATCTCAAACTCATCGTCTTCGTCGGACTCGTTAGGATCGACTTCGACCTTGGGCTTTCTCGCTTGCAGCGCAAGCGCATCGGAGAAGGATAGCTTCAGCTTACGCAGCTGAGAAGAAGAATTATGAACACAAGCTTGTATCTCGGGAATGATGTCCAGATTGTCGATATCTAGCACGCAGAGTGTCTGCAGCTTCTTGAAGCCCGCCAAAGTGGGCGGCTCTTTCGTGACGATCTGCTTCCTAGGTCCTTTTGTCTTGGCGGGCGGCTTCAGAGAAGGGATAGAAGGGCTGATATGAGCGCTGAATGCTGATGACGGCATGATCGGGGGCGGCGCATAGGTAGTATACTGCGGAGGGACATTCAAACCAAACGGGCCTGCTGTACTCGGCACAGCATTGAAGGTGCTCGGCAGAGGCGCATTGACTCCAGTGCTGTATAGTGATGTTGTCTGTATACTGGCATTCGTCCAAGAACTATCCGCAGACGAGTCCGCACCCAAGGGAACGGGAAGATTGGGCCACGGTAGCGGAGGAGGAGCTTCCCACAGCGAGTAGCCGTTCTGCATTCGGATTTGAAGATGCTTCAAGGTGGTGATGTTGTGCAGCGCCTTGAATACCGGGCGGCTAAGCTCGACGCGAATGTTCCATTTGAAGCCCTCTAGTGCAATTGCTTTGCGCAAGGTGAGGAGCAGCAATGTGTTCATGAACTTGCCGCAGCTGACCTTGTACAGGTACGGCCTATAAGCCTGCTCAGCCCTTCCGCCTGCGCTCAGCGTATCGAGGGACAGGTCCCGAAGATGCTTGGCATAGTTGTAATCACTGGTCACGAAAGTTTCGAGGCCACTGGCAAGACCGTCGATGGGCGAGTCGAAGGTTGGGTCATCTTCATCGGGAAAGACTATGTGGAAGATGCGATACAGCTGCGACGAAGCCAGCTCGTGGAACTGCCGGCTGACGAGGGCGAGGCAGATAAGATCGCATTGCGTACACTGCGAGGATGGAAAGATCAGAACGAGTTCGGGAGGGAGCGATGCAAGACTCTGGAACTTACATGGCTACAGATCTCTCTTTGCACCTCGAGTGGCAGGCCGAGGATGTTGAGCTTGGGCGGCGAAGGCGGCGGCGTCGTCGGCGCCATGATGCAGAGGATTGTGGGCAGACCAATGCGCCGCCACGATGGCTGGGGATGCCAATGATGTCTTGGATGCACGACGCAGTCCCGTGGAAGACGTCCTGGGGTTCGGGCGCCGTCGAGGATGGAGATGCGGAGGGAACAAAGTATGTAGGTTATGCTGTCGCCTTCGAAAGACGGTCTGAAGGTGCTGGTCGATCAATGGTTGGTTTAAGTTAAAGGTATGCGGGGCACTTGCTCCTCGAGACTCGAAGCGCCGGCGCGTGCAGGGCGAGATCAAGGTAATGAATGTACTGTAGCATGTAGCGGTGGCACCTACGGTACCTCAGGGACTCCCCTTTCAGCGCCTGGAACAGCGGCAGGGTTCTGAACAAGGCTAAATTGATTAAGCTACCTCTGTACATACCTTACCGTAGGTACATACCTGCCTGTACTTGCCTTGAATACACGTAGGTAGGCGGTGCTACCCACATTTTGCTGTGCTCTCCAATAGTGCCCGAGGAAGTATTACAGCTCCAACCTAGAATTTTATCTGCACACATTGGGACGCTTGCATTTGTGGATGACAACCTTAATGATCTAGAGGAATGAAATCATCTGTCTGTAATTGGGTACTGGACAGATCTCCGAGGTTGCTCGATTGCTTCACGGAGCACAGATCATTCTAGATAGCCCAAGGCATTGCAATGATGCTGCCGTGAGGCTGGACTTGTAGCTGGGCCAGGGCCTGTTCACGGCACTGTGACAGGATAAGCCTCAACGATGGAGGGCGGGGCATTTCACGACGGCCTGGACGGTCGGGTTAAGGTACAGGGATCTCGGAGCTGGGGAATGATCTTCGCTGCTGGGCGCTCACATACTGAACAGTGTCGGCCATGTATACACTTACATCGTGTAGATAGAGGGCATTCTATTACGCTCTGAATAGCGTGGAGATGTAAGATCACATGTTTATTGATTATTTCACTTCAACGCACTATCAGAAACCATAGAATGAAAGTGTTAAATCGGCTATCCGGCCAGGTCCTGCTCTCAACGTGGTGTTGTCCGGGGCGCGATTTCGGAGCTCAGGTATTCACTATTAATAACGTGTACAGAGTATGTCAATCCTGTTGGCCTTGTGAGTTTTATGACAACCAAAGTATTTATTGTGAGCTTGCACCTGTACTCGTTTATATTCTTCTCAATATACTGCCATGTTGAAGAATATATAATTTCTTAACAGTTGAGGCAGCTTCTAATTAGCTAGAAAGAGGCAAAGGTCGCCTATGTAAGCGAGCCATACTTGATCATTCCGAGGTATACTGGGATATCGGATGCATCTTTAAGAGCGTATGTGGCTATCCCAAGGGTCCGTTCAAAATAACATAACAATACTATCGATATATTGGTTCTTCTCGCATGACTCCCCCAGAGTTCTATGACTCTCGCATCACCTTGCAAACATGTCAGCTTTGGACTTGATATCTAGGAGGAGCATAGGGCCTTGGAAGTAGATACTGGACTACATAGATTAGATGAATCACATGTGTGTACATTCTTTGGTGGTTTGCAGACACCTACGAGCCTGACTGTACCGAGACCGTGAACGGCGGGCCCGTTGCACTTGTTAGTGGAACCAGCTGGGTTAGCTTGGGCGGTCCAGGGGATGGACGATCCTTCAGTATCGCCCCACGCGCAGGGCTGTGCCACTTTATTTTCGTGGTAGTAGTGGGGTACCGTTTCTAAATCAGATTGCGCGGTTCGCATCATAAAACAAGCCATTGTCTGCCTACCGACTGACTTTCCCATCCTGCACAGGCCGCGCAGACCTAGAGTTCGTGAACTTCTAGTCTTCCCTGTCTTTATTTTGTTCGTATACCGTGTCTACAATTCCGTGTATCTGTCCCTCGTTTCTTTATTCTTAATGACAACTCTCATTTAATCCGTGCCACCCAAACCATCGCACCGAAGTGCCCCGCTTACGGACAAGTAATCTAAGATCGGACCATCGTCGAAGTCTACAGTGTCTAGGACAGCGACGCCCCTGGATCTTCCAGTATGGCCGAAGTCGAAGAGCCCAAGTTCAATTCTTTGGCTGAGCGGATAGCTGCCCTCGACCAAAAAAAGAACTTCTCGAGTGGAGGAGATGGTCCAAAGAAGCGACCGCCGCCGCCGCCGCCGCCTCCTGGACGACCCAAATCCAAGGCACAAGGCTTGAACAACGGCAACGGGACTCTAGTGGTGGCTCAGAGCCCATCTATATCTGGAGCGCACGAAAGAGATTCGGTGCCTTCACTCCCCCGACGCTCGACTACGACACCCGCCCTCGAAACTCCAGATGCTCCTCCTGGTCGACGCGCGCCTCCGGCCTTGCCATCTCGAACGAACACGGGCTTCTCACAGCCTTCGCCGGCTCTGCCACCCAGGCGGCCATCGACCCAGACGTTACAGACGCGGCGAGGCTCCAATTCGTCCGACGTCTCGCATATATCTGCCATCTCAAACTTGTCGTTGCAGCGCGTGTCTTCCTACAATAGTACCACTTCAACGGAAACCCAATCGGCACGTAAGCTGCCACCGGCCTTGGGCCAAGCCAACTTGCCGCCACTGCCTCCCACGAAACGTGAACGAGAGGCTCAAGCCCTTGACTCACCAAAGTTGCCGGCGAGGGCCATCAAATCGCCTCCTGTCCCATCCCCAGTAAATGGCAATGCGGCGCGTCCCAGTCTGCCTCCAAGGTTACCATCTAGACCAGTAAAGTCCCCGCCGATCCCTCAACAATCCAGTGAAGATGCGCTTCCTGTTTTACCTCGACGGCTACCGCCACCGCCGTCAGGAGGTTTCAGCGGTCCTCAAGCATTCGCACCAAAGCTACCGTCAAAGAAGCCAGATGGGCCACCCCCGGTGCCGCAGACTGCGAGGCCGTCCATGGCGCACATAGACGCTGTCGCTACCCGTGCGGCTGCAAACAGCGCGATCTCTTGTCTGATTTGTCGTGACTTTTCTAGGGCAGATACTATTGCGGCCCAATACCCAGCCCATTCGTTGCCTCGCAATGACCCCGTAGGGTTTCTGGCGAATGTGCTCTGCGCTTCCTTTCCATCGCACACGGACAAGGCGCGCGCTATCTTCACCTGGTGTCATCACAATATCGCATACAATACCGAGGAGTTCTTTGGAGGATGTATCCAGCGACGAGGTGTCGAAGAAACCATTTTCCACGGCAAGGCTGTCTGTCAAGGTTATGCAGAGGTGTATATGGCGATTGCACAGCGTGCTGGACTCGAGTGCATCATGGTCACCGGCCACGGTAAAGGATACGGCTACAATCCCTTACAAAAAGGACAGCCGCCACCGCGGAGAGATCCGACAGGCCATGCTTGGAATGCCGTGCGCATCGACAATGGAGAGTGGAAGCTCCTCGATGCCTGCTGGGGTGCTGGAGCTCTGATGAACAACGTGTATACCCAAGGTTTCAATGCCTCCATGTTCTACCTCAGTAATGAACTTTTTGGGTTGAAGCATTTTCCATCAGACGAAAGATACTTCTTCAGGACCGACCGCCGAGTTCCGACTTGGGAAGAATACATGATTGGGCCGGTCGAGGGTGAAAAGGCTCAAGTATTTGGCATAACCAGCCGGGAGGGCATCTCGGAATTCACATTTGCCCCAGCTCTGAAGCACATCTCTGTAAACAGCAATGAGGTGGTTCGCTTTCAGTTCTCCAAGATTTGCGAGCATTGGATTGGAGAGAAACACGGTGTTGGCAAGAACTACTTGCTTGTCCTCACGATCCACAATCAAGACGGCCGCAAGGATGAAAATGTACCACTCGAAAACGATGGTCACTGGTGGTGGATCGACGTCAAGGCACGGGATCTGGGAGCCCCAGGGCAAACGTTGGTATTAAGCGGCATCAAGACCTGGGGTGACAACCAGGATGCGAGGAGTCTGACCAAGCAAGAGTTCTTTCAAAAGGTCGGCCGGGTCGGTTATTCCACCGACCACTACGTGTTATGGGAGCTGGTACCATAGAATCAAGAGGCTGTCGACTTCCCGAAATGCAATACCTGACAAGATAGCACCGAGGCTCAGAAGCACTTTCCTTCCGGACCTGGCTTATGTTCCTAGGTTCCATGTGGATGACACCTGCCAGTCAATAGTGACCATGACGTTGCTTCTTGTCAACAAAGGCAGGTTACGTCTTTGTTCGAGCATCGCCGGCCTTGTTGACTTGTTGATGCTAAGTCCATGGTATTCTGCATACTTTTGCGATTATTACGCCAGAATCAAATACTGCCGGCATTCAGTAGAAGTTTTACCTCACACAGATCTCCCAAAGATTACAGACGCAACAAAATTAATCGACTCCTCCGATTACCCGTGCCTCTTACGCATCAAGGCAATCAAGACTCTCTAAAGTCCCCTGATGCCTTCCTTCACCGACACCAACATGGACGTGGATCATGAGGAAGGCGGCTACAATACAGGCGATGACTACTATAGGGACTTCGACTTCTGGCTACCCAGAGTGACTCGGTTATGTGAGAGCCTGGCGCCCGGAGCCGAGCACCAAATCTCTTACACAAGGCATCATCACCCCATGGTCAACTTCCCGGACAGCAAGGTCTTTACACTATCCTTCTCCTTCGATGAGCCAAACCCCAAAGAGTACTTCCTTATCCTACCAGAAGAAGTCGACGGTTTCATGTCTCGCGTACTAGCCCTGCGGTTCTTGGAAGAGCGCATCAGAAGAGCTGGATATTCCTTCAGAGCTTTGAAAGTACCGCAGGTCTGGGCTTGGGACGCCAGGATGGACAATGAGCTTAGGTATCCATATGTACTGGTGAAGCGCATGTCCGGAGTCATCCTCGAACAGGCATGGGAGTACTTGTCCATGCAACATAAAGTCGACGTTGCAAGAGAGATGGCAACATTGTATCAAGAGCTCATGCTCGTCGAGGGCCAAGTTTCTGGTTGGAACATTGCAGGCGATCCTGGTGTCACCATACCCAAGGCTTCGGAGGTATGTCCCACTTGCCATGGACGCGCATTCGACGACATTATATCCGAATATGGGTCCGGCCCAATGTTTGAAGTCAGCGGCAGACGGGGATCCAGCAATGGTGGTCCTTCAGTAATGGAAATGGCCGGGCTGCTTGAAAGGCATGGCCGATGTTCGACAAATGCCGGCTTGTTAAGGAAGAGGACTCTACCTCGACGTGGGCACGCTGTCTCCTCTGGGATGGACATGGATGCCAATAACTTTTCATTGTCTGAACTTCTGGAGCAGATGAAAACGCATGCAACTTCCAGCGTTCTGGGGGATGCACTCGGTGGTGTTTCCCCCACTACTTGTCTCTGGCATCCCAACCTTATTCCCGCCAACATCATGGTCAGATTTTCGCCAAATGGCACATGCACCATCACGGGAGTTTTTGGGTGGGAGGCTCCTCTTTTCAATCACCGGTTCATGGTTGCAAAACCTCCCTGCTGGCTATGGAGGAACAGGCGAATCATGGCCGACGGACGCCCTGATGATCTTGGAGATGACCGTGAGCCACTGGATCGGAATCTCGTAGAGGCCGACAGCCCCTACAACGCGGCTATCAAGCGGACTTTCGATGTAGCTGTAGGGGACGAATGGCGTCAATTGGCATATCATCCAGCACTTGGGTTGGCGAGACGAATCATGAACCTGAGCCTCGTAGACGACTGGGGTGCGAGGCATTACCATCAGCTCGAGGACATTGTGGCGACTTGCAAGGAACACTCTGCAGACGAGGAGTTGCAACATGCTATAGATCAGCTAGGCCTGTGAGTCGGACAGGATTGTGTTCTCGTTGAAGAGTCGTTGTCTTTTCAGATTAAACAGATAATAAAATAAGCGTTTTTATGGCAAGACCACAGAGATCACGTGTCTTGTCTTGAACCAAATAAATGGCATAATAGCTCGTCTATAGAATGATTATTCGTTCTTGAACAATCAAACTGGAGGTTGTTGACATGGCCACTCAGCTCCTCCAAGCAACGTGGTTTCGGTGCCATGAAAGCATTCTGGCAAGCTCAATCTGTAATGAATGTCTGATTGTGTATTGAGGGAATAGATACAACCCAATTCTATCCTGACAGAGTTGCAATAGCATGTGTTGTTCATTATAGACTTCCATCGAGAGACTATATCTCGACATGATCCTCCAAGCGAATAGCCACAGTTCCCATCATATAACATTGAGTCGTTTCTCGTTTGTGCCGTTGCCGTAAATGTCTTTCTTATTCCCATTATTTCCTCCCACATTTCCCCTTGAGTTGTTGCAAGAATAGCATGACTGTGTATAGTCCTCGTGGCATCGTCGATTAAAATCATTCATCAGTCATCATGCCGTGTACTCCGTCCCGTTCCCGAAAGGCAACCCATGGATATAGGCCCCGTTCATGACTGCGAGTAGATGTACCCCGGCGACTTGTCCAGCCCCCCGGCGTTCCGGAGCTTGTCGGCGCTCGTCAGGATGAGACTCCGCGCGTCGGTCCGGTCCGCCGACGCCTCGAAGAAGTACGCCCCCGCCAGCTTCATGCTGAGCACGTAGTCGAGCTTGACCGACACCATGCCCGGGGTGTCGTACGAGACCAGCTCGCCCGTGCCCGCGTCGTACGAGTACGTCGCGCCCGCGTCGGAGGCGTAGTGCTCCGCCGCGCCCGCCCGGGGCAGCGACTTGTAGTCCCACACCCCCAGCCCGTCGCCGTTGGCCGGGTCGACAAAGGACCCGAAGCGCGGCATCTTGTACGCCCGGCCGGGCCCGCGCGTCCGCGCGAACGACCGCCCGTACAGGGGCATCCCGAGGACGATCTGCCCCGGCCGCACGCCCGCCCGGATGTAGTCGTCGACGGCGGACTCGGTGTCGTAGTCGGTGGACGCGGGGCTCGAGGTGCTTTTTATGAGGTTCGCCTGGTGCCCGCTGCGCCGGCTGTAGCCCGCGCCCATGTAGTCGTAGCCCATGAAGTGGAAGTAGTCGAGGTGGGCGGCCATGGCCTGGAGCGGCCAGAGGCGGTAGTGGGCGGGTCCGGAGGGGGACGCGGCCGACAGGAGGAAGTGGTGGCCGCCGTACTGGCCCCCGAGCACGTCGAGGGCGTCGCGGAGCTCTTGGAGCACCGCGAGCAGGTTGGCGCCGTCGGCGGCTGTCTTTGGATATTCCCAATCGATGTCGATGCCGTCGAAGCCCTGGGTCGTGTTTGCTCGGTCAGTAAAACGTGTTTCGTTTCCGGAGAGCTCGTGGGGATACGTACGTAGCTCTGCATCATGTGTACCGCGCTGGCAGCGAACATGTACCGCCGGCCGGGCGAGGCGGCCAAGCTGTTGAACGACTCGTCCTGGGAGGCGTTCCAGCCGCCAATGGAAAGGATTACTTTGAGTTCGGGGTTCTTCTGCTTGATTGCCCTGAACTGCTGCACGCAGATGGCGTCCTTTTCAGGATCGGTGCTGGATCTGTTTCGAGTGATTAGCGATTTCGATCGCGGCATTTTGGGGCTCGCGTCACTTACACGGTGCCGTTTGTATGCTGCATCGCAAAAGCGTAGTATACGTGACTGAGATTCTTCACGGGCAACTGATTTGGGTAATAGTCCCGTTCGTATGTTCCCCTGGTGACAGTCAGGTCAATTTAAATGCTGGTTGAGTAGGAATCTTACCAGTTGACAAAATAAGCGCCATTGACGAATCCAGAACGAGCCACTGCTGTCCTTGATGTTGCCAGCGGGGTCGAGGCTGACGTGCTGCTTGTTAGAATGGCACTGCTTTCTAGAGCAACGGAGGACATAGACGTTGGTATACTGGTCGGAAATGAACCGGTGATCACAGCTGGGGCGAGTGTGCTCAAAGCAGCCGGAATGCTCGTCGAGAATGAACTAGACACAGCGATCGGAGTCAGTCCGACTGTCGGTTCCGTACCATCCCCAGGACTCGAGGTTAGAAATCCACTGAGCGCCAGAGACAGTCCGCTTGTGAGAGCAGAGTCTGTGTTCAATATGCTGCTCTCGATCGGAAAGGCTTCACTCAATGGGACCATGCCCTGCGTAATGGTCCTCGTTCTTGTCCTAGTCAGTCTGCTCGTCAGTGTACCTCTGATCAGAGTAAAATCCGGCAAGCTAATGAATCCAGCCGAAGAGGACTCATCAGCCGAGTTGAAGGCCGCAGCCGCGATCGTTGTAATTATAGACGTGTGTCTGCTAATCAGAGTCGACACGTCTTCTGCTATTGATGTTATACTCGTAGGTGAAATGGGCACAATTAGCGCGGAAGAGAGACTTGCCGGTACGGTCAACTCGGGCTCTGGAGTATACGTTCTCCGGCCGCTGTGTCTACCCGGACGCCAGGTGAAATGTGGAATTCCAGGGAAGCGTGGGAGGCCAGTGATGGTCGGCCGGGATGGATGATCACGGTCGCGGTCCGAATCCTGCCATATATTCGTGACATTCCACCGAAAGTCGGTCTTGTGTCCGGGACGGCAGTCCGCGCCAGTTTGTAAGAGGGTCGCCCCAAGGGCATAGACAAGAAATCTTAGCATCTGATCTTAGCTGGTTTTGTTTTGCATATATGGTTTGTATATAAGGTGTTTTTCCAATAACAAGACAATATGTATAATGGTTGGTAGAACTGCTACTCTTGCTTCCTTTTGTCGATAGTAGGCTACATTTATGTACGTGTATCGTAGACGGCATTTTGGATGAGCCGCTGCTTTGATCGAGGTTTCTCGGGCAATCAACATCGATAGAACGTCGACTAGACGACGGTCTCGTATAGAGTCGTCAGCCCTGGGTCTACGCTTAGAATTCTGGGCAACGGGTGATCACGAGGGGCACACGGCAAAGCGCCGTGGACTTGGCCCTGGTGTTCTCTGGAGTTAGGCTGATCGAATCATTCTAGATGGTCTCGTGCATGCCATCGTAGTTGTCGTCCCGAGCGATTGACCACGAGTTCCAATCCCGCGTTAATTGGTGGGCTGGGAAGATTGGGTTCGCGATGGGAAGTTCGCCTTGCCCGAACCTAATAACTTGGTTGCGATAGATCACGCGCCTAGTGATACGATAAAATAGATCCTTTGTTCTTCGTTTGGTAGCTGTCAAGCATGTAACATCGCTTTGCATTTACTCTTTAGGTCCGGCGGTACAGAGTAAAATATAGCCAGGAGGAATCTGGGTATTTCAATGGGCGGATTATAGCCATTCGTGAGGTTCTCTGTCGGAATCTTTTCTACCACAAGTTGCCGCTGGGGTCTAGCTAATATCGCCTGTTCAAGCCGTGCTGATGCCGCACACGGAGCGGTTCGGAAGAGTGTGTAAGAAAAAAAGCAACGAGACCCGGTCATGGTATCAGAGCAACAGCCGGTTGATACTGAAGATCTGGCGACCGATGAAAGCGAAACAGCTGATGGACAGACCTAGATCAGCAGTATCAAAGCGATGCTCGTTAGCTCTATGCCTGCTTTCAGGCATCGTGACTCGTGGAATTCATATGGCAAGTCAGACTACTGCATACTGTTCAATCAGAGGCCACGGGCAGAGAGGTTCACGTGTGCATATGGCCAAACGGTTTCATTTGAGTATCTATTCGTCAAAGACTCTTGAGCTCCAACCAGTGACTCGTGAAGCGGTTTCCGCTTCCTCCGGTAATCAATTATGTATTGTTACAGGTTTATGTTGTTCCCGCGCATAGCTTTGCCAGCGCGCATCCATGCCTCATACCCTTACTCATGGCAACTTCAAGTCAAGTATCGTAACGACTTATTTACTCTCTTCCCAGTCGGGGTTCTACAAACACAAGGTTAGCCGTCTTCTATTTGCAGATCAGGGGGGGCGGTAGCATTTACCTTCTTCAAGATCACCAGTCCCTCCAGTGTGCTGGCCAAGCTAATGTATTGCTCGTCTTCAAGCTCGGCACGCTCTCCGTGGGCCAAGAGCACCGGCGAGCTCTGTGTTTGCCAGCCGGTGATGGTCTTGGGTCGGCCGGCCTGTCCGACGACATCCACCGCCTGTCCGACTCGGACGTTGACAGTAAGCGGTTTCAGGTTCTCGTCGAGCGTGACGAGGAATCGAGGTTGCATAGCTGTCACGAGGTAGTAGAGCAGGTAGTGGTGTTGGGATGTGATGAACTGCTTGGCGTCGATCATGGCCACGAGCACGGCGAGGATACCGGCTGTGCTGACGCGCGACAAGACTTGACGGTCCGTGTGGAATGGGTTCAGGCTCATAGTACCCTTGCCCATGTGGAGCAGACCTTGCGCAATGCGGACCATGAATAACGAATCTTGGTCCCGGTGGTAATATGAGGCAAGTTGGCGCAGCAGCTGTGCGAGGCGTGCATTGTTGGTACCGGCGCCCAACAGGCCCATGGCGAAGATGGCGTTGATGGCCACTTCGTTGTCATTGTCGTGACTGTACCGAGAGAGTGTGTCGTATACCTTCATCTGAGGGTTGCTAGGGCTGATCAGACCCATAGCCAAGGGCACGGCTCTTCGAATGTTGGGCTCGCCATAGTGCATCAAGTGGCCAAAGTGTCGCAGTGTCATCTCCTGGCCAACATCCTCACCCATTGCCACCAGGCCAATACCCAGAACGGCATAAGCCTGCAGCAGTTCGTCGCCCTTCTTCTCGTCCGAGTCCTCGACGTGCTCGTTGCAGATGTGAAGAAGTTCTTGGATCTTGAGCACAGCTCCAGTTCCGGCCCACGCGCAGATCTCGGCAAGCAGTCCAGAGGGCTTGGCCGAAGGGTGGTCCACGGCCTTGAGCGTCTCGAGGATGACCTCGACCTCCTCCTGGCGACCAAAGAACAACAGACCGAGACCGAGAGCCAAGAAACGCGTCCACTTGTCGGTCAGTTGCGATTTTCTCCCGTCATCCATCAGAGTCTCGACAATGGCCTCGCTGATATCCGCGTTGGAGGTGCCGACAAAGGTCAGACCAAGAGAGAGAGCAGCCATGGAGGATATCTGCATCTCTTGGCTTGAGTCAGTAACGAGGGGCAAAAGCAGATCCAGCACGTCGTCCTTGTTGGAGCCAGCGTAGGACAGACCCAAGCCCATGATGGAAGCGGCTCGGACCATGGGATTCTTGTGCTCGAGCTTATCAGCATCCCCCAGCAGAGCAAGCGCAGGGTCACTGTCGATCTGCACGCCCGAGTTCATGATACCAATGGCGAGCATGGCACCTGCTTGGATCTGCGGCTCAGAGGCGTAGGTGTACTTGTCGATCTTGTCCAGGCCATTCTCCACATCCCACATGAGCAACGTTCCCATAGAAGCGACTGTGGACATCATGCCTTCATCCTTGGTCTTCCAAACCCAACTCTCCTTGTCCTGGTCGCTGAGCATCATCTTATCCTTGCCGAAACCAGCATTTACGAAAGCATTGACAAAGGCGGCGGAAAGGTTGTGGCGGGCAGAGTCCAGGTTCGTCATGCCAGCGACACGGTTGCTCTCGAGGTGGCTCTTGTAGATGTCTTCTGTAGTCTTGGGCTCGAGAATATTGAGCTCCTTGCCAAGGTTCTTGAAATACTCGGACAGCTTGATGTTGCAGAGAGCCTCGTCAATCTCGCGCGTGTCGTCGGTCTCCTCCGGATTCGTGAAACTGAAGCTGATCTTTTGTCGGCCAACCAAAAATGCGAGTTGCTTCTTGAGAGCAGGGCTCTCCGCAGCTTCAAAGTCTCGTCGTATCAGCACCAAGTCATTCAGGCGAATGGCAATGACCATGGCCTGGGTGAACTCCTTGTACGTCATGTAGATGTCGTGTGCGACGCGAAGGAACTCCTCGTTGTCCGGGTACGTCAGCAGGTTCACCATGCTGACCAGGTACAGGCAAACACGGGAGTACGTGTTCTCGTCGACAAACTCGGGAAGCTTGTTGGTGATCTCGAGCTCGCTCATCAGGTCGACGGCATCAGCTTCGGCGTTTGCCTTGAGGAAAAGAGGCACCAGCACGAGGGCCAGGTCGACTAGGTCTTGCACGTCCTCATCGGCGGCAACGCGCTTGCCGTAGACCTCGCCAATCTCCAGTGCCAAATGCCTGGTGTACTCGTGGCCCCATGACGCAATGTCTTGCGAAGGCGATAGAAGTCTGTACTTGAGAGTATCTTGACGATCCTCGTCGGAGAAGGTCATGCCAATCACCGATAACACGTCCGCCAGCGACGACTTGTCATCGCCCTCGGGCCATTGCTCATAGAGCTTGACGAGCGCTTCGTAGTGTGGTCTGAGGAACTTCAAAGGCTTCGGTACGGCGGTCATAGAGCTCGTAGATGTCTTGATGGAGGTCTTCATTGCCTCGAGGGCGGGCTTGTAGAGGGATGCATCGGATTCCTAGTCGTCTATAGTCAGCACGGGAGCTCGGCCATCCAGTGACGTATGCAGTAGAAACGTACGCTCAATCGCTCGACGAGCATGTCAAGCTCGTTCTTGAGCTGCTGGTCCTCCTCGCTGAGCTCTTCCGGGGCTGTTCTGCAGTCAGTAAACATGGCCTCTCGGAAGGGTGCCGAGGTCAATGCGCCTTACCGTCGACAATCTTGTCTTCGTCCTTCTTGCTGGCGGGCTGGCCATCCTTGCCCTTCTTAGCATCGTCGACCTTTTCGTTCTCGACGGCCTTGCCCTTGCCCTTGTCGGCCGACTTTGGGACATCGCTGTCTTGCGCCATGATGGCAGATGGGATGTTTAGATCGGATTCGGGTCGTGCAAGGGAAGCTGCTGGACAGCAAGCTCAAACGAGACCCTAGGTGAGTCGGAGATGTATGCGGATTGGAATGTAATCTGTGGCGCAATTCGTGAGGGCAACCGGACAGATATCGTTGCGGCCCTGGGTATGGGGAAGTGGAAACTGTTGGTGGATGGAAAGATGGAAGGTGATGGATTACACAGCAGCTGTGCAGAGCTCCGAGTCAAGTTGATGAACGCTGCTGCTGCTGATGCTGCTGCTGCTGGGCTGGGTACGGTACTGCTGGGGTGCCGCCCGCGCTAGAGCTTCAGCATTACGCCAATGGTTTGGTTGCCTGCCTCGCCTTCTGGGTCTGCCCCAAGAAAGTGGCTTGCACACTAATCAGCAATGAGGCTGAAATATGAGCATACATTAGCTGACCCGACTCTGCATAAAATCCCAGCCCGCCCATTAATGCTCGAGAGCCCACCAGGCATATTTTAATGCTTGACACTGTCAATGACATGGCAGTATAGGACATGGCTGCAGTATACGTACAGATGCATGGTTTTGCTGTCTTTTCACTTTTGTACAACAAAATCCACCTCGATATAAAGTTGCCTACTGCCCTTAATATAATTTTCATGTTACTTTTGTCTTGATTCGTACTGTCTGTAGTTGCGTAGTCACCGGGCAAGTATACGGGCGCGCACCTTGATGTACATACTACAGCCCACCCACCGCGATAAGATAAGGATTTTTCAGTCTTCGCGGGGCAGATCGAGGGACAAGAGAGACTCTTTTCTGTTTTATAATCATCATCATTGCTTCGGAGTAGAGTGGAAGATTTGGCCATTAAATATCTGGTACAGAAGCTCTTGACTGTCCCCCGCATCATCCACCAGCGCGACCCGATTTCCAGCGCTCACCCAAGAGAGGCGCATCTCTGCTCCGGCGCCCGCCCCCAAACACCAAAAGGAAGAAACCCCAGACGACCAGCTGCGACGGCTCCCGCGCCATGTATCTGGACACCAAGGCCCTCCGGCACCTGACGGCCGAGGACTGGCGCGTCCTCGCGGCCGTCGAGAACGGCACCAAGACGCACGACCTGGTGCCCACGCCCCTGATCGAGAAGCTCTCCCGCCTGCGCGGCGGCGTCAGCGGCGTCCACCGCTCCATCTCAGCCCTGGCCAAGACAGGCCTGATCGCCAAGGTCAAGGAGGCCAAGTACGACGGCTACCGCCTGACCTACGGCGGCCTCGACTACCTCGCCCTGCACAGCTACGCCGACCAGAACGCCGTCTACAGCGTGGGCCAGCGCATCGGCGTCGGCAAGGAGAGCGACATCATGATCGTCGCCGACAGCAAGGGCGTCCAGAAGGTGCTCAAAATCCACCGCCTGGGCCGCATCAGTTTCCGCACAGTCAAGGCGAACCGGGACTACCTGCGGAAATCCAGACAAGGCCAGGGCGGGAGCTGGATGTACCTGAGTCGCCTGGCCGCCATGAAGGAGTATGCTTTCATGAAGGCTCTCCAAGAAGAGGGCTTTCCCGTCCCCGAACCAATATCACAGAGCCGGCACACCATCGTCATGGGTCTGGTGGACGCTTTTGCCATGCGCCAGGTCTCGGAAGTCGGCGACCCGGCCGGCCTCTACGCAGAGCTCATTGACCTGATCCTTCGTCTGGCCAGACATGGACTCATTCACGGCGACTTCAACGAGTTCAACATCCTCTTAAAAGAAGATCGAGGCCCTCCGCCTTCAGACGATCCAGATGCCGATGAAAAGATTACCGTCACGCCCATCCTCATCGACTTTCCTCAGATGGTGTCCACGGAACACCCAAATGCGGAGGAGTACTTTGACCGAGATGTAAACTGCATCAAGCGGTTCTTCGAGCGCCGCTTCCATTTTGTGTCCACGACGCCCGGCCCGTTCTTCAAGGAGGTGAAAAAGACTGTTGGCGCCAACGGAGCCAAGCGCCTCGACGCCTCCGTAGAGGCATCCGGCTTTACCAAGAAGATGCTGAAGGATCTCGAGGCTGCAATTCGCGAGCAGCAGGCCCAACGGCCCGAAGGTGGCGAGGGAGAGTACTCGGAGCCTGAAGATGAAGACGGCTCAGAAAATGGCGACGCAGAGGAGGAGGAGGATGAGGATGACGACGAGGAAAGAGGAGAAGAAGGCGAAGAACAAGAAGAAGAGACGGCCACGGATGCCAACAAGATAGACATCTCCAAGCTGTCGGTGAACGACAACACTTAGGAGGCCAGAGACGTCTAGAACATTAAAAAAAATAAAAAAAAAACCCCTCCCAATGATACCCTTGATTCTGGTCAGACTCTTTGACTTCTTGTCCCATGACTGCGTGATCTCGACCTCTCAATGCCTAGTCATTCCAAATAACACTTTTTCTTTCAAGCTCTGTCCAAGTCGCAGAGTACAATTGTCTCGTCTCGGGAGGACTTCTCGAATGTGCTTTTCCTCCTTTACGCTCTTTGTGGAAAAGCACGTTATCTGGCCAGCATTGCCTGAAACCCATCAAGCTGTCCTAGTATCACTTGTCACCAATTCACACAAGGATTGAGAGAAGAACGCGGTAAGATACCAAGAACATTTATTACTGTTTGCTCGTTCCACCTAAGAACAAGAGATCATTTGTCTGATACTGCCTTCGATAGACGATGCGGATCTCGGGCCCTGTAAACAGCAGATGATCCACACAAATCACCCTCCCTTCTTGCCTAAAGATGGATTCCTTAAACTACTCCATCCATCAACAAAGACCTGCCCGTCTGTCAACGTGCCCTGGAAATGCCAATCCATCTACACAGAGACCCTCTAGAAATTTTGGTGTGTGGCGTGAACCTAAAACTGAAAGAATTTGCACAGTGTTGCCATGCCAGAAAACAAGAAAAGAAAAACCATGCTGATGAGAAGCTGAGTGCAAACGACGCTGTGTCAAAAATCCTCGAATAAGGATAAAAAGTGTTGGAAGGCTGAGTCCACCCTATTCTTTCTCCTTCTTGGTCGGCGAGGATCCTGAACTGCCGTCCGCAACTAGAGGTGACTCGGCGTGAGCCGTTGCAACTTCGTCTCCGGAACCGTTGTCAGAGTCGGGGCTGTCACCGTTGGTAACATCACTCGACCTGAACAGGTTAGTTCGGAGGACCACGACGCCAGTCAGGGAGCGGAGTGGCATACTTGGTGTTGCCGGTGGTCTTCTTACCACCAAGAGGGTGTCCAGCACTACTGGTCCTGCAGGCCTAAAGTAAGCATTTGTCCCGACACGAGCATGGGTTGCACCTACATGTGGGTACCATTTCCATTGTGAGGGCCATTTCCATTGTCAGGGCCATTTCCTCGATGAGGACCGTTGTGTCCCTGGGAGACAGCGCCACTGTTGTGGGTGCGTCCATAAATGCCAGTGGGGGGCAGACTCAAATGAGAGGTGCCATAGGCACCAACGTTGTACTCATTCGTGCGGAACTGGCGACGTTCAGTAGTGACACGCTTCAGTTCCTTCTGGGCAGGAGTGTCGGAGTAGCGGATCTGCATCTGGAGACCCTCATCGCCAACAGCAATACCTGTAAACAGCAGAATGATCTCATCACAGATTGCGCGAGACTCGAAACTATACAACAAGTTAGCATTCGAATGTAGTTCGGAACACAATTTCAAACGTACCGAGCAAAGCCGACGCCACGGCTGTTGCCAAGCTGGTCGCGAAGGATCTTCGAGGACATGATATGGTACTGGTCAAAGATGGTTGCCAGATCCGACTCGGAGATGCTCTTCGGGAGATTCGAGAAGTACAAGTTGGTGTTGTTCTCGTCACCTTCTGCCTTGAGTCGAGAATTGAAGGACTCCTGATCCCAGGCATTGAAATTAGTAAAATTGTCAGTGTGAAAGTCACACTTGCAGTCACACTTCTTGACGACAATGGGGTTGCCATCGCCCTGGTAAGCACTGGCACCATCGACACTGGCCGGGCGGGCAGCGACCTCCTCGCGGAGACGCAAGACAGCTTGAGTGCGCTCCTCGTAGAGCCGCACGGTGCTGGTGACGGGTTGGGAGCTCACTCTAGCGAATCCAACCTCGTATCCCATGGAGTGAAAGCCACGAATGCAGGCTTCAGCATCCTTCATGCTCTTGAATTTGGCAAAACCAAAACTGCAAACCCAATGTTAGCATACAACAGTCAAAAAGTGGGATGATGATGGACAAACCCCTTGCAAGCACTAGTGGTGGTATCGATAATGGCCTTCGATGTCTCGACCGGTCCGAAGCGCTCCGCGTACTGGAGCAGCAGCTCGTCGTCAGTAGTGGGATGCAGACCACGAATGTAGACATTCCGATTACCCGGAATGTTGTTAGCGAGACTTTGCTCGACAGTCTTCATGCTCTCACGAGGAGTGAACACAGCGGGAACAGCCAGGGGAATACTGGGCTCCTGCTCAATGACCTGCTTCATGTTGTCATCAGTTGGACCCGAGTTGAGGACGGGAACAGATGTGAACCCTCCCTTGTCAGTAGGGATGAAGTTGGGGCCAGCCTGGGGGGGCGATGGGGTATTGTAGGCTGATCCATGGGAATAAATGCCGACCTGGGCGTCGACATCTCGACCGGCAGCATAGAAAGGAGTGGCAGGAGCCGACTCGTTGGTCGAGTAAGAAGAACGGCGGTTCTCCAACGAAGGGACCTGACCACCAAAGCGACTCTGCTGACGCTGCAGATGATCATAGTAGTTGGAGAGCTCCTGGCGGTGTTGCTCAGAGAACTGAGGAAGCTGCTGGGAGATGCCAGTGGTGTCATACGGATGGGGAGCTCGAGTTAGAGCCCACTTCTGACCATCCTGAACCCAAAACATTCCTTGGGCATCAGCCATGAACTGACCACCGACAGACACTGGCAAGCCGAGGACGTGCGGCGAATAATAAAAGCCGCCGTTCGACTGCACCAAAGGGACACCCTGGACCGTGGGGGGTCCGCTTCCCAGGGAAAGCGAACCCATCTGGTCGGCGATGCCAGCCATACCGGGGGCCATTCCAGCATCCAAGTAGCTGGGATGCTGTTGCATATGGCCAGTGCCAACGTAGCCTCCGCCAGGGGGGTTGATCATATAAGCGCCATGTCCAGTGGGGATGACGCCGGCAGCTCCAGTAGTGGGAGTGCCCTTGCGGTTGTTCTTGTCGTCCGATGACATACTGACGGTCCGATAATCGATGGACGGGTTGACTGCTTTGAAGCCGTTAGTCTATGATTGTGCTCAACGCCCACACCAATGCGAGCAAGGCTGGAAACTTTGAGTCGCCGATAGTGCGACAGAGAGGGAAGATGGACAAGAGGGATTGCGAGAAGTGGTTCAAGCTTTATACGGAAGCATGAGTGAGACAATGAAGCCATGATGAAGGGAACAGGATGTGAGTGGTCCCGCAGGATTGTGAAGAACAAGACAGGAAGCAAAACTGTCCACTCATCACCTTCTCCGCCAACGAAGGCAAAGGCCATGGAGGGACAGGATTGGAGATGGGCGTGGACGAGGAAAAGGTCAATTGAAAGAGGCCACAACGAGAAAGGGTTGGGTGAGTGATCAGGAACGTTGAATACCGCCAACCAAGTTGGACTACATGTAGCCAGAATGTGTCCGATATGATGGGATGGGATGAGAAGAGATGAGGTGAGATAAAAAACTTACTTTGCACAGTGGATCGATGGATGTCTTGTCTGAAATGAACTGAAGAGTCGATGATCTGAACCAGAGAAGACGTCTGTTAGTTGTGGTTGTTGCGAAAGGATGGGACCGGAAAGCCTTGATTGAGGGAAGGTGGACGTGGGCTGGAGGGGTTCTAAGGTCGCCGAGGTCCAACAACAATAACAACAACAAGGGAGGGGGACAAGAGCGGCTTGCAAACGCGGCCGATTGTCCAAGGACGGGGGCCAGGCTGGAAGGGGGACGAACGGGTTGGTTGTGCACAGGAAGAAGGGCAACCGGGAAGGACAATCAAGCTTGGAGGAAAGCTCTGGACATGCCGACAGAGACAACCAAAAAATGTAGGGCAGAGATGCAGGTGATGGGAGACGGGCAGTGAGAGCAGTCAACGGCCGGTGGACGCTGGGAGGGGAGATCTTGCACTCACCTCGAGGAGTTCGCCGATGGCACCGAGGTGGGTATGTAGCGAGCGGGTACAAGTAATATTGAAGTAGCTAGCGAGCAAAGTGAGATGGAGAAGAGACTGTGGTGTCGTGATGTGTGTTGATGCTTTGATGGATGGGCGTGTGGTTGGGGGGGGGGAGGAGGAGGAGGAAGAAGAGATGGGAGACGCCTCGAATGGGTCGGCGAGGAGATGGAGAGACGCTGGGATGGAACTGGTTCGTGACTTACCTTGACGTAATGCTGCTTCTGCTCCCAATAAGGGAAGTTGCAAGATTCACGGGACGATGCTTGCTGGTGGGTGGGTGCTGAGAAGGTGCGAGCCTTCTGGAGTTGTAGTAGTTGCTTTGAGTTGCCAGTGAGGACAACTGAAGGTTGTGTTTGGGTGGAGTGGCAAGGTCGGACCAAGAAAGAACGAGCCTGTCAATGTGGGAAAGAATGATGTTGTTGTGTTGAATGAACTCGGGCCCTGCAGCTGGAGTCAAGGAAACTGCAATTTATGGATGTCCAAGTCGTGGGCAGATGCAGGAGCGGACTGGCTGATTGCACTGGCTGATTTCCTAATTGGGAGGGACTGGTGGTTTTTGGGGACTATGCCAGAGTGCCGCGTGGCTTTCTATTGGCCAGCGACTTGCCTGACGGTCTTTGTACCCAGGTACAAAAATCGCCGTCGCCCAACGGGATATGGATTGTCCTCTGGCAGGCGGAAGCCAGCGCCGGGCCGGACTGGTACTTTGGTGGGCAACAGTTACCAAGGTAATGGTAATGATGCAGCAAGCTCTTGGGACGGGGCTAGCTGGTCCTGGCGTTCAAGTGTGAGCTTTCCAATACTTTCAATGTGGCCCTCCTTATCGATCTTTCCAGCTCGAGGGCTCTGGTGATGAAGCCGTTCAGTCCAGACCGAGTCAACGATGCCTGCTGGCGGCTCCGACTGCCAACTCGGACCCCTCTTGTGAAATCACGTTCACCACAGACCAACTGGCAGTCTTGGGCGCGTCTCTACTGCCGGTCGTGCAATGAACTCCCTCTACCTTGGCTCGTTCAAGACGACAAAGGTCGACTGGCGCAATCGAGCCAACAGTGCAGCTCAATACCTGATCCAGTGCCCAGATGGGTGACTCGACAATCCAATACAGTCAGACAACTCTACTTGAAATGTGTTCCAATTACAAGTCGGCACTGCTGAAAATTTCTATTCCATAGTAGTCAGTTCATATAGTGCAGTATGGATGCTGTATTTGTCTCATCTTGAATACATGCCTTTCTTGGCGCCGTGGAGTTGCAGAATGAACCAATGGAGGTGTTGTCCAGTACCAATGTATGCGAGTCTTGATATATAGTTTCTCCGTGTGTGGTTTCCCAGCAACTTCTTGTAGGTCCACGAAATAACTCAAGACGACTTGACAAGGAATGTGGTCTCACGAAGGCAAATTTTGGAAGATGGTACGCGTATAACTGGGTGTTGTCGGGACTCGATGGTAAAAGATGCTCAGCCCAAGGCGACGAACTTGGAGAGGAACAGACTAGAATTTCTGCTTCACATTCTAGATGGAATCGGAATTAACAGATGTCTTCAAGAAGAGGAACGTATTGGAACAAGCACATGAAAAAGGGTAGCTTTTATCATGGCCATGGTTGATAGGCCTGCAGCTCACAACCAATTAGACGTGACAGGACAACAGCCTGGCCATGGCTGGATGTCGTGGATCTGAGGAACTTTCTTTTCTTTGCCCTGAAAAAGTGATCATGCTGGGTGCAGTCCTACAACAGAGAGGCCGCGGACAAGAGCCGGTCGTCGGCTATCTCCATCCGTGATCCATGAGCACTCACAGAATACTTCGCTATACCCCTACTTGATCACTTTCAACTAATCATGCCCCATAATGTCAGAGAGCTGCATCATGTATGCTGTACATTGCATATGCCAACAGTGTCCGAGAGAACTCGAATTCTGGGGGGTTTGTGGATTACATAACATCGCGGGCCGGGGTCCATGGAGTCATGTCACCAGTCGGCCAAGGCCTTCAAGGGGAAAAGGCCGGGCCTCTCGATTTGGTAACGCTGCGCCTCGATGACTGATGCAACAATGAGAGACGACCCAGGTAGAGAGCAGGCAATGATGTGAAATTACCAACAACGAAACTGTTTCCACTCGATGGAGAAGAACGGGATTGGCGGATCTGCAGAGGACGCAATGGCGCACTGAGGAAGCCTGGGACTCGACCAGTGCTCGGACATTAGCCCTTCATCTGCCAGTTAATGACAGCTCGTGAACATTCCCGACCTCAGCCGCACAGATGGATGGGTGAGTTGTCTGATATTAGCTTGACAGCTTAACCCAGGCGATGCAAATTCAATGCGCCTCGGGGTCTCCAATTGGACCAAGCCTCTCGTTCGATGATTACCAACAACTCGGTCGAGTTTCGTGAAATCAAGCAACATGCCTGTCAGATCGCCAGCACGCATATTCGAGCGCCATGCACTCGGAGTGGGGAAGAAGAAGCAAGTTCTGACTCTGACAATGAGGCTTGATCTTGAAGTATCCCTGAATCCTGGTACCAACAATCCCTATTCTGCAAAAGAGGGCAAGCCGAGAGTGCCTAAAACGGGTGTCCGCGACCAGTGTCTTGCCACTATCGCAGCATAAATTCAAGTACATTCGCTCTGCCTGACCGGCCCGCCAAGACGTCGAGCTGGTGACATTCGAGATTGGAAAAAAGAAAAAAAAAGCAATGAGGTTACTAGCCTTTCATTCCGAGACATGGGTGCCCAATGGGGGTTCCGAAAAAAAAAAAGGAGCTTGTGACTGTTGGTTTTCTACAATTCACGAAGTAAACCAGAAGCTCTTGTTATTTTGTATTGTGTATGTGTATACATGCTGCAGTGGAAATTTCAAACTTCAAACATCTTCCCAGACGTCGTCGAATTTAGGTTGCTCTTCATAGGTCAGGACTCAGCAACTTGCGCTAATCATTACTTGGTAACTCCGGTGCAGCGATCCCGGGTCGTTGCAGCCTCAGGCTTCAAATGTCTATAGCCCGATAACGCGGAAGATGGGTACATTACATCAATACCTCATACTTCGCACAATACCTTGACTGCTCACCAGCGGAAATGGCCCATACGCATCAGCAGCAATTCATCGCTGCTCGGCACTTTGACGGTCGACCTCAACCTTACTTGCCTTGAAGCAAGGTTCCGCACAAACCCATTGACTTGTCTCGTAGACAGAAATCCAGTCAATTCTCTGTTGTTTCGAAACAAAATCAATGGCACCCTGCCATCGCTATATCATCACTAGCCTCGTCTTCGCTTCTGCTGATTGGCGCTTAAAAACTCGACTTGTCCCTGCACGAGTCATGTTTGAGGCTGAATCGGCTTGTAGTATATATTTAGACTTGCAGCTTGTTAATTTGCTTCTATCCTTGACATGCAGCCTGTCAATTTGCTTCTGATTGTACGGAATGCCATGGGAAAATGAGACAACTCACCTGACAGTCTATATTCTGCCTGGTGAGTCTTAGCAGTCGCAGTCCCTTGATTTCTTTCCGTCGCACTGCACAGGAAATTCAACCTGAGCAGAAACCAGCCAAGGTAGCACGGGAGTAATGACGTGACTTCATGGAGCCCGTCATATCTGGATAAACGAAAATCACCCCCAGCCGTGGATCGGGCAAATGAGAGTAGCGTGTGCTCGATCGCAAGTCTACATGCGAATCTTCCGTGCTTTGTAACAGACTCATTCCAAGGATTGTCGAAACAGTGGTTTGCATTAGCTAACTACCTGCAAAGGCGCCTGGTCAAACCGATCAACCGACTCCAACCATCACAAGAATCTATAAACGCTCGCATTATATAGTGTATGTACGAAAACCTGTGTAGTCTATGCCAACGACGGGCTTTAGAGTCCGTATCTAGGTACAGTATGGGAGTCAAAATAACGCCACTGCAAGCTCAAGATATGCGGCCCTGACTGACGACCCATCTATGCTTCCACAACGCCTTCCGGCGCTTCTCAATTCTTCACGTGAATCATTATGACCAGACATCCTCCTGTGATACACATTAGTATGCGGCAAGATCGAGCTGGAATCGACTGAACGTACCTGGTATTGGTTGGCGGCTCTCATGTTCTTCACAATCTCCTCGGCCTTGGACTCGGGGATTCCGCGGCGTTGGGCAATGATTTGACCAAGCACGGTGTTCACTTCGCGGGCCATGTTTGCGGCGTCACCACACACGTAGATGTATGCCTTCTTCTCCAAGAGGTCGTTGATCTCCTGTGCGCGCTCCTTGAGCAGGTGCTGAACGTAAACCTTCTTGGGCCCATCGCGGGAGAAAGCGTTGATCATCTCAAAAGCATCACCCATGGCCGTCTTGCGTTCCTGTTCAGATGTGAGTGAGCATTCAGCCGTGTACAAAATTGAATAAGTAGACATACCTCCCATTCCGACTCATACATGAAGTCCTCGCTTCGTTTCCGGCAGCCGAAGAACAATAGAGTCTTTCCAATGGTCTCGCCATCTTGGGCTTGCTTTGCGCGCTCCTGAACGAATCCACGGAAAGGAGCAACGCCGGTACCAGGGCCAATCATGATGATGGGCTTAGAAGGATCCGAGGGGAGCTTGAAGTTGGAGTGACGGACGTGAACCGGGACGTGGATACCGTCGTACTTGTTGCGGGGACCAGTAATGTCGTAGCTGAGACCAAAGGGCTTGGGGTTGGGATCGCCGTTTTGCTTCTCCTTTAGGGCCAGTAGATAGTTGGTAGCAACACCCTGGAAGGGATCCGCTCTGTCGGGGATGGTCTGGGACTCGACGACAGCTGTGATGGAGATCTTCTTGGGCTGGACCATGGAGGACGAGGAGATAGAGTAGTATCGCGGCTGGAGCTTGGTAAGACCTTCGATGAACGCGGAGAATGGGATGTTGTTCCACTTCTGACCACTGCCAACAGTGCGGAGAACGCCGGCGATGTTATAGTGGTACTTGCTGACTCTATCGTGGAAGTATTCCTTGTCGCCTCCGAGCTTTGTCATCTCGGCCTTGGTGGACTCATCTGGAGCAAAAGCGGCTAGAGTGGCAACGAACTGACGAGAAACAGGGGCGCAGATTTCCATGTGGTATCGCACGATGGCGTCGTAAGTGGTCGGGGTAGGGAACGGCACCTTGGCGGTAGGTTCGAGAGCCTTGACGCTGATAACTTGGTGGCGCTTCTCCGTGAGTCCCAGAGTGTCAAGAAGATAGTCGACTTCCTGGCCAGCGTTGGTCGGCCAGATAGCAATGTGATCACCGGTCTGGTACGAGAGGTTGGAGCCGCTGATGTCAACTTCCATGTGGAGACAGTTTCGGTCCTTGACGTTGAAGAGTTCGCGAGATTCGACAATGGGGGCAATGTACGGGTTGTGGGCGTTGAAAGGACCCTTGGCGGAGCCTTCGAGATGCATCTTGTTGGGTTCACCGACGTAGACCTCGGACGAGTTCTTGGTCAGACCCTCGCGCTCGACAATACCAAAGATGGGTTCGTACTGGGCCTCGCGCTCTTCAAGTCCAAGGGTCTTGGCCAGGGCTGCCCACATGGGCTCCTTCCAGGCCAAAAAGTCCTCTTCCATCGTACCGGCACCATCGTCACCCTCACCGGCCTCACCGATTCTGTGAGCGCCAAGTTTCTCGAGTGCCTTGTTGACGTTGCGGACCATGGAGTTGTAGTGCTCGTAAGTGTTGTTGCCCAAACCAAAAGCGACGTACTTCAGGTTACCAAGAGGAGTATCGTTGGCTTCGGAGAAGCTGACGTCCTCGCCAGTGATGAATTCGTAGAAGTCAACAGCGTTGTCGGTCGGCTCTCCCTCACCATAGGTGGCAAGGACGAACATAACCACCTTATCCTCGGGGACGGAGTCAAGATTCTCGTAGTCGTAGTCTTCCAGGTCGGCGACCATGGTGTCAAGGCCGAAACGGCTCTTGCCCTCCTTGGCCAATCTCGAGGCATAGTCCTCTGCAGTACCGGTCTGGGAGCCATAGAAGACGACACAGTTCTTGCCCGTCTCCTCAAGCTTCTCAATGATGTTTCTCGTCTTTCCAGCCTTGAGCGCATTTCCGTTGGCAAAGGAGCTGGCGTAAGGATCTTTGGTGACGCCCCAGAACTTGCCCTTGGTGAAGTAGGCGACAGTGCCGACGAGGATGATCGAGAGGACCACCAGGTCCAGAGTGTCGAGTTGCGCCATGTTATCACCGGTGAGCGGCCGTCGACGCTACGAGGTCGCGAGCTTCGGTGAACGTGCTGGCCAGACGAGCCGCGGGATGTGACTGGACAAACACGATCTTAGTTCAATAGTCCGAAGTGAGTGCGAATCTCCCGAGGCAGGGCAAGTAAGTGGTACCACGTGGGGTTTTAAGGCGCAAGCGACGATTGCTCGCGGTAGACTCTTGTTTATCCTCGCCCGCGACACGCACTTGCATCCGGGCCGGACAAAGTTTACACAGAGATTGCTTTATTTGGCTTGTGATGGGGGCGGTGGGTTGGGCGAAGAAGCACTGACTTACGGAAGCAGATCGGATTCGGATTCGGGACAGGCGACTGTCTGGGGAAAATAGAGACCAAGAAACGGGCGCCGGTGACTGACTGGCTAGAGTGCAGTGCAGTGCAATGCGGTGCGAGTCTTGGGAACCCAGGACAACAAAAAAGGAAAACAGACAACGCAAGCACGAAGCGGACGGCTCACAAGGCAGAGCGTGGTGTTGTGCGAGGTAAGAAAGGAGAGTCTCTCGACGGACAATAATAATCTCACTTTTCGGAAGGATTTCTGATAAGGACAGCCTAGCCTGAGGTAAGGGATAATAATAGGTAAGCGCTGGGGGAAACGGCGGGCTGGGCTGGCTCTGCGGGACCCTTTCAACAGTCCCTACACATGTAAATGTACGTCGGGACTTGATGGAGTGGGAGTAAAAGTAATATAGGTAGTATTGTGGGCTGCACAGTAGGTAGGGACAGCATCTCAAGCTGTTATGTTGCAAACAAGAAAGAGGAGAGAGAGAAAAAACCTCGAAACTACTGCAGCCCCTTGCTTCTTACATAAGTATTTATTATTACCAGTGCCCATGAGGAGGAAGAATGCCACGCATCATTGATGACTTGCAGGCGAATTTCCTACCACGAGCAGAGCAGAGCCACGAGGTACATACCTATTACGCGGTGATGGAATAGTAAAACTCCCATCCGCGCCGGCGACCCTGCAAGTTCTCTCGCCCATCGTCAAGCGCCAGGGTGCTAAAAATGCTGGCCACAGTGGACATGAGAACGTTTAGATTGGGGGGTGGAAGGCTCAAGAACCGAGAACAAGCGTAATGCCCCCGACGTTAAGCCCGATTCAGCCCTAGCGCTCCCGACTTTCGCTGTCTTACTAGTGGGGGCTTTGCGGGATCGTGCCACTCTGAACTCCCCGGCTTCGACTGCGCATCCGCCAGTATTACGAGGGCCCGACCGCTTACACAGGTTGGTACACAGTAGGTAGGAGACAGGGAAATTACTTTTGAACCGACCTGCTCATCTCATCTCTCACAGAGTCCTGATGATGATGGTCTCGTGCCCGTCAGCCCCATGAATTCATTACATGGAATCCCACTATACTACCGCGTATGTAAGCCAAGTCAACACTAATCCGAGGCAACTCCCTAATATACCTACCTAAGGCATGTACCTGTGCATGGTGGTTGCAGAACTGTCAAGGCAATTGCGAATCGGCAGGTGTTTTGCTCAAAGTCCAGATGGCCTGTCGGACAAGCCCATGTCGGTTGTCCGTTGGGAGACACCAACAACCTGGTGGTTGTTTGGAGGTGTTGAGGTTGAATAGAGTTGCCGTTAGCCTACCTCGCAATCGGCTTTGACTTTTAAGCGCGAGACTCTCAGCCCGCGGTTAGATCAATGTTCTCGAAGCTGGATCTGCAAATGATGATGCCCTGAATCCCAGGCCAGGCACCCAGGCAAACACTTCACGAGCCAAGATGCAATCGAGCTGCGCACTCCTTACGTTTTGCCTCGCATCGTAGTGCAAACTTCACGCACAATCTACTCAGTGATATGTCCACAGCTTGGACCTGCTTGGCCAAGTCACAAACTGGATTCCTGGCTTGGTGCTGTGGGGGTCTTCGAAGTTCGCAGGATGGGACAATCTTGCAGATCCAAATGCTTTTGTGCAAACATGACTCTCGAATTCTCAACAAATGCCGCTATCGTGACATATGCACTATGCAAGTGTGTGTGTGTATTCGCTTGACCGGCTCCAATCTCGAAGAAGCTCGGGGTTGCGAACTTAGTCCAAGTGATCAACTAAACACTACAACAAAGCACGGGTGGCAGTAGCAAGAACCATTCGCGACCGGGAGTCGTTCTCGGGAAATGTGACTTTGTGACTATAGAGCCCATTTCGTAAAAGACTGTTATTGGCCAGCGGCACGCATCACCGAGGTAGTAAGCCACCAATTGGCGAGTTGACGCCCCACTATAGTTGCATCGCAGGGAGTCGAGGTTCGGGATGTGCGTGGTGTAGGTAACACAGAAGTGCAGAACAGAAAGGAAGCGGAACTGCCTGATAACATCGCCTCCTGCTGGGCGGACTACGGAGTAGACTTGAAAGTCCTCCATAGCCACCCGTGAACCTGGCTTACTGAGAAGCGACGGGCGAGCATGTCCCTACTCACAAAATGCCGAGGTGATCTCAAAGGCCACGTTACCTGGTGAGATCATCCGAAAAGGCATGAGGAAGCGGAATACGGTGCCACCAACCAACCAGTGAGTCGTGTCGGAAGCCTGGAAGAGGCCGACACCTCCGGAATGGGCGCCAGCCGTCTAGTCTGACCGGTCGGTAGCAGCGGTCGCATCTTCAACGAACTGCCAAGGTACGAGCTTTCATAGCCCCGGAACTCCGACTAGACCACCCCCGAGGTGCGAGAAGCCATGCATTACGTAGAAGTTGCCATCCCGAATTCCATCAGCGCAAGCGAGGAACGGCTGTTCAAGTCCCGGCACTAACACACGGCAGGCTGCGAAAGGAATAAAATGGTGAGGTCAACCCAGAGCCCTAGTTTCTGCAGTATTGTTCCCCAATAGGTACATATATGTATAATCTACGGTACAGAGAGTTGGAATACAGTACTCGTGACCAGGACAACATTCGGGAACAACGAATCATCCTTTGGTTTGGATTTTTATCAGACAGGACACGGTATTTATTTCTGGATCTCAACTAGTTGTGGGGATTCTGACCATCAACATCAATCGCATCTCAGCACCTACCTACGTTGCGCTACGTGCACAAAGTGCACTATACAGGCTACCTACCAGACACATGTGCAGCCATAGTGCGACTACATTACCTAGGAAGCTACCAAAATCAAGATCATAATTGTAGCCCAATTTTCCAATCAGTTCAGATCTCGGCTTGACCTTGGTACAGGATCAATTAGGTTAGGTCTTGGTATAATCCCACACGTGTTGCGACAATACGATCATAATTATGGGTGACACTGTCGCCTTTAGCTACGAATTGGGCCATTCTATTATGTGTCGACATTACAACTCTGTGGCTACACTAGAATGACTGATACAACAGCCAAGTATACCAATCTATTCTTGTCACGCATTAAATACATCTTCTTGGCCTCAAAAATCAAGGCTGTTGGCCCCTTGAAAGTTGCTTTTCCGTCAAGTTAGAAAGACATATTAATGCCTCCACGTCTTCTCTCTGTACGCCACCATGAGCAGGGTCCAGACCATATCAGTCGGACCCTCATCTTATTGGCCAGTGCCTTGCATTCTTATGGGCCTTGCCTTAGGTCTACCCGTTCCGCGTCCGACAGCTGCAATCAACAAAATGGACGAAGTGAAGCTCATGCTGGCGCGGCAGCATTAATTCAGTGATGTCGATCAGGTCTTTTAGCCGATGATAATGTGCACGTATTAAGCTTTTAGCAACCGTGAAGACGGTCAGCGGTAGAATCAGCTCTTGTTTTGAAAGTGTTTACAACAAGATTCGACTTCTCTCCTACCGTGCACCTCGTAGTGGCTCAGTCAATCCAGCTCGCCTCACCCATACAGAGCCCGCAGCTACTACTATCTGATCTACAATCTTGACTAGGCACGGTAGGTAGAAAATCGGCGGCGGGCTATTTGACCGACCTTGGAGGTGTTCATGGCTGGTTTCCATCGACCGCATCGCCTCTCCACGTCGCACTCGCGAAGCTTTGCCTGCGAATAAGACAGGGCCACGAAAGATACAGGAACTGCACCCCCGACTCAAGACAGCATAGGCCGTCGCCAGATGACGGCTATGGGCTTGTGCCATTCTCCATAATGGGTGAGTTCAGTCCCGCGTCACACGTTCATAATCATACCCTTGTCGCCCAGTTCCTCGGAGGGCAAAAAGTTGCGCGCGCAAGCCAGCCAGAACGGCCGCATCGCAACCCATTGGCCCAGGAGCCAGTACGCCCGTAACGAGGCCTAAATGATTGCAACAATCGTCGAATTCGTTCCTGTCCTGTCGCGCCGTGTTTCACGAACGAGGGGGACTCTGCGCCCTGTCCAACCCTGCCCAGGCTATTCAATATCTGAGGTCATCTGCTAACAACGCCGTCCCGCTGAAGCTCCGTCCCAGGCCCTGCCCGGCCCAGAACTCCACCAGCAAGATCCTCTGAAGCACACGCCTCGATCAGCTTCGCGACCGAACCTCCACGACGACGATGAAGCCACTCGAGACAAGCCACTGCGGCCAATTACTTTAGACCCCTCTCTGAGCCGATCCGCCACTCACTCGCGGGAGTCGTCCCTTGAAAAGCTTCAGTCGGGCCCCCTCGCTGGCATCCCCGAGTCTCCAAGACTCGCCCTCAACGCCGCGACCTCGCCCCGCTCCAACATATCCTCGTCCCGTCCAGGCGTTGCCGGTTTGGCAGATAGAGGAGACGCCAAGGGCTACGGTTACGGGCATCATCGGCAGACTTCGATTGTTCATGGCTTTCAGCATTCGCGGAATGGGAGTCTGGCTAGTTCGTCGTCAAGCCCGCTTAGCCCGCAGATCATAGCTGCTGCTGGTGTCGGCCTGCTCCCAGACCGGACAACTGATATGCATGCAACCGGCCGCATGGAACCCGACTTGACGATGTCCTCCCGACCTCCGACTGCGCTCTCGGGCAGCACCGCAGTTTCGAGTTCGCACCCTACACTACAACGGGCCCCGTCTAGCGCCGACAGCAGTGGTAACACCGTCACCCAGAGGAGCACAGAACGTATGCAAAGCAGAACGAGGCGCGATCATTCTCAACACCCTTCGCATTCGTCACGACTCCACAATGATCAAAAGACAGTCGGAGAGTATGCTCTCCACGTACTATTTACGCATGTTGGTCCTTCCTCTCGCTCATCCAAGCGACCCTCTTTACTGATTCCGAGCAGTTCATAGCGTTGGCCGAAGAAAAGCTGAACGCCTGTGTCACGGAGCCGTTTGAGCCAGAGCCCAAGATCGAGCTGATATGCGGCCCCGGGGCCGACCCTGGGTTCGACCAGTTCATTGTGGCGTTGGGCCATATCGCCAGCCAAAAGCCGAAACCTCTCATTGATCTCATCATGCTATGGAGGAAACAGAAGAGCGAGGCCGCCAGCGATGCCCGCAACAAACTTCAGCACTCGAGAAATCATCCGCCAGGAGCCGGTCTTCTGCGGCGTAACACGGAACCAGTGCAGGTGGTCACAGCAGATGGATTATCGACGGATAATGGTCCAAATGGTGGGCCTCCGTCGCTCGCGTCGAAACAGCTGTTTGTAGCACAAGCGGAGCGGCGTTCGATCGTCTCCATCTACATCCTATGCCGAGTCCTTCTGGAAGTCATCAGCCAGAGTAATCTGAGCTCCATTACGCCGGAGATGGAGGACAAGCTCGAGGGCATCATCTTTGGACAGCTGAAGATTGCAGACATTGAACAGCTGTTTGTGTCGCCCCTCAAGCTAGCAAACTGGAACCTGTTCTCCCAATTGCTCGGGGTGATGAGCAACATCAATTTTGCCAGCGTAACGAATCGATTCATTGTTGATCTAGAGAAATCGCTCCAAGACCTGGCGGGGAGGAACCCAGCACAAGCAAATCGAGATCCCGAAGGCCAGATGGAATTGGTGCTTGGAGGAATGAAACATTTGCGCCTCAAGATCTCGCCGGACGCCATGTGGGAGCAGTCGTGTGATTTTCTGTCAGCACTCGGCCAGCAGTTTGCAAGATCGCACGGCCAGAAAGTCAAATCGGCGTTTTGCCAAGTCCTCGATACATTGCTCTTACCTATCGCGGCAAAGGCGAGCAACAATCACCTGACGCATCCCAAGTGGAACGAGGTCATCAGCAATATCAGTCCCCGTCTTGCGACAATGTTTGTCAAGCCTCGCCACTGGCAGACTGCCTTTCCTCTGACGGCGACTATGATATGTGTGTCTCCGCCAGAGACTTCCGCATCTCAATGGCTGCAGATGATCTTGCCACTGCAGCCTCGACTGAAGGATCGGAGTCTGAGACCGCTCTGTCTGCAGGTCATCTCTCGTCTGCTCTGGGCCTATTTGTACCGCTGCAATGATTCTTCGTCAGCCGTGACGCGCAAACTGGACGAGGTGATGAAACTGGTTCTCCCGGCCAACAAGAGGATATACTCGGCGGCCGATACAACTGTATCTGGGCCTCTGATACAGATCATAAGATTCATCGGTTACAAATATCCAGAGTACTGCTTCAAGAACATCATCTTCCCACTGGTTAATTCCGAGCAATTCACGACCACCAAGGATCACAGGATAGAACAGCTGGACCCAGATCGTATGGTAATTGGAATCAGGGCATTCCTGGTGATCATGGCCGATTTAGAAAGGGGCGACCAGGGCCAGCCACCGTTCCCTGTGGACTATATGAACGTCCCAGTACCCGATCAGCAGCTGCCTCCAGCTTCGCCCGGTGTCAAGAATTTCAGGGGCCCACCCTTGCCTTTGCAGGATACCTTCACAGAGGACGAGTCGCTCTCAAAACCAGTCGACCTAACTTCAATCAGTAATGTCGTCAAGGAGAATTACAAGCGATTCACCGAGATCCTCGGGTTGATCACCATCGTGTGTGACAACACTTTCGGAGGTCAAGCTGCACTGGATGAGAAGTTCGCCAGTCCCGGACCAGGCTCGGGACCCAAAACACCCATTACCGACACGTTCAATTTTCGGCGAGACGACCAAAGTCCAGCTGAGCAGAAGCAGGCATTTTATGAGCTGCTTCATGTCGCGGTTCAAGCTCTACCTCGCTGCTTGCCCGTCAACATACCGTTCAACTCATTGATCAACCTGCTCTGCACAGCCACTGCTCATGTTCAATCCAATATTGCAGAATCATCAGCCCAGTCCTTGAAATCCATCGCTCGGCAAGGACATGCGCATCAGGTTAGCATGGGGTTTGCACGCTTCATATTCACCTTTGATGATCGGTATTCGACCATGTCTGACGGCGGACTACTTGGTCCACTTCACATTGAGAATACGTTGCGTCTGTACGTCGAGTTGCTACAGATATGGAGAGACGAAATCAGGCGAAAGACAAAGGAGGCCACTTCCGACTCGAGCGAGATAAAGGAGGATGACAAGCGAGGCTTGAAGCTCGATCTGTCCAGCATCTGGGCGGAAGTGGAGCATGTGGAGGCTCAAGGACTCTTCTTCCTCTGCTCGCAATCGCGGCGAGTGCGGTTCTACGCTGTGACTGTCCTCCGGCTGATTACGGAATTCGACACGGCCCTTGGCAAAGATGGGGAAGAAGGGAACGAAAACCAGAGGCTTATCGAAATACTCGACAACGATTCCGTGCAGGTCATGAGTTTCAAGAATGAACAGCTGTCAGTCGCTGAGCGGAGTCGACTGCAGCGTGGTATGCAGAAGACCAACAATCGTGGCGCCCTCATCGACCTCTGCACGAGCGATGTCTCTTACGATGCCACCCTGTGGTTCAAAATTTTCCCAAACCTGATTCGGATAGCGTTTGATCGATGCCCATTCACGGTGACGATCAGTCGAGACCTCGTATGTAACCGCATCATGCAGATGTACAAGGCTGTTGTCATCTTATCCGAACCCCCTCGAGGTGCATATCTTGGAAATGGAATGGACCCTGGCAGTGCTCGAACTGCCCCCAAGACTCCAAGTACACAGCCAGAGATACTGATAGAGCAGTTCAAGCTCTATTTGATATTTGCTTGTACAACCCTAGTTGATACCGGTCCGTTTCTCCACCCGACCATCCAGGGCAACCAACACACCCGAAAAACGTCCAAATCGATAGACAAGATTTCGTCAGCCCGCGTCCTCTTCAAGTACTTGAATCCTCTGCTCTCCGTCTCGCACACGGCAGTACGTGAAGCTATTGTTCTCGCTTTGGGCGCGATCAACAAGAACATTTACAAGACACTTCTCGAAGAAATCTCGGGTCTGGTGTCAAGATGCAACGACGACGCAAAGACACGCCTCCATCAACGTTCTGCCAGCAGTCCCAGGCGAAATCGCAAGATGGACGTACTCCGAACAGAGCTGACCCATATATACAAGCTCACATCTCATTTTCTGAAGGATCCAGACGTGAATCAAGACGAGTGGGTGCTGAACAATCTCTGCGTATATGCGAAAGAGCTCAAACTTTTCCTCATGGACGGCGAAGTCCAGATGGACTGGGAATTTCAAAAGCTTCGACGCCACTATTGCGGATTGGTGGAAGAGCTGTTCGAGGGCATCTCTCGCACCAAAGATCCTTCGCGGTGGATGACTTTTGAGTCTCGAAAATCGTCATTTTCTCTCATGGAAGACTGGTGTGGCTTCTCCCCAAATCAGCCCCAGATACGTCAAAGAGAAGAGAGCATGCGCCAGTCCATGATCGATCAACAGTCGTTGAGCGAACGGGGGTTCCTCACTGCTGCAATGGAGATCGAGAAAAGAAATCTCAGGACTGCAGCGCTCAGTGCCATGGCAGCCCTCTGTGCGGGCCCAATCTCCGTGACCACCGAGAGTGGCGCTGTGCTGCAATTCGACATGCGCCGCATGCTTATGTGGATCGAGTCCATTTTCAATTCGGGCAGCGACAGACTCAACCAAATCGGAAGGCGGGCTCTGAAGAATCTGATCGTCTCGAACCAAGAGTACCCGTATCTCTTCGATATTTGTATTCGCGCTTGTTATACGACTACATCTTCGAAAGTGTTGGAAAGCTACTTCACCGTTATAACAGAAGTTCTTCTCGATAACATTGATTATCCCACGCCGTTCTGGAGGCTGGTTGGTTTATGCTTGTTCGCCCTTGGCAATGAGCTGAGCGACATCAGGTCCAAATCCGCTCGCGTGCTCCGAGCACTCGAGGAACACCAGTCGGCGGCCCGCACTTCCAAGATTCAGGACTTCGATATTAGTATTTCCGATAAGACCAAGGCAGTATATAAGCTGGCCCAGTTTGAGATCTCGAAACGCCTTGCCAAACAACATCCCGAGCTCGCGTTCCACATTTTCTCCGAGTTCACTCTGTATTTCGAAGGGCTCACAAATGGCGCGAAGCAGAACATGGTCGCAGTCCTCTTGCCCTGGATTCAAACCATTGAGCTCAAGGTGGATCCCAACGGCGGACCGATTGCCAACTCTTACGTGCTTTTGGCCAATTTGTTAGAGTTGACAATCAAGTCAGGATCCTCTTTACACAACGAGGTGCAGGCTCTGTGGCAGGCCTTGGCAACCGGCCCTCATCCAGGCAATGTCCGGCTTGTCCTTGATTTCATTATCTCGCTCTGTTTGGAACGACGCGAGCAGAACTTCGTCGAGTACGCAAAGCAAATCATTGTTTTCTTATCGAGCAGCCCTGGTATCAAAGTCGTCGAGTTTCTTCTCATGCAGATAACCCCGAAAGCCATGGTGCCAAACGAAAAGAGAGAAGTCATCCCACCACCACCAGATGTCAACCATTTCCCACACTGTGCGGATCTGACGCAGGCTCTGCCAGTCGGTACCAAGCAGGCAGGATTTTCTCTCGGTCAACTGTCCCTGATACTTCTTGTGGACTTGATGGTGTCTCCAGTCCAAATATCCGCCGAGAACCTACCAGTGCTGCTGCAAGTCGTGACGGTCCTATGGGATCACTACACGCCTCTTGTGCAAGAGCAGGCGCGGGAAATGCTGGTCCATCTGATCCATGAGCTGGTGATTTCCAAGATGGATGATGCCACCCCCGCAGAGATTAAGAAGTCTGTTGAGGACATCATCGATGCCGTGCGGCGTCACGACAAGAACGTGGTCTGGGGTTACGAAGACAGCAACGGCAAGACAGCTGATCGAGACACCAAGGTGCCGCAGAGCATGGAATATCTCACCTCCGAGGTTGTCAAGACCTTTGAGGTGACCTTTCCAGGACTCAAGGAACAGTGGAGCAAGCTGTCGCTGACCTGGGCGACCTCGTGCCCCGTGAGGCATCTGGCATGTCGATCGTTCCAGATATTTCGTTGCGTGCTGACCACCCTTGACCAGCTCATGCTGGGCGATATGCTTGCACGCTTATCGAACACAATTGCGGACGAGGACTCCGAGATCCAAACATTCTCCATGGAGATTCTCACGACCCTGAAAACACTGATCACCAAGCTTGAGCCAGAGAAGCTTCTAGAATTACCCCAGCTATTCTGGACAGCATGTGCTTGTCTGGAGTCAATCAATGAGCGCGAATTTTTCGAGGCAGTCGAGATGCTCAATGAGTATCTCGACAAATTGGATTTCCACAACGAGACCATTCGCAAGACTCTGCTCGATGGCCAGCCGCCGAGGTGGGATGGCAGCTTTGAGGGAATCCAGCCCCTACTCTATAAAGGCCTGCGGTCATCGCTTTGCCTCGAGCCTACTCTCAAGACGCTTGACAAGTTGGTTGTACTGGCTAGCGATCCTCTAGTTGGCAACGATGATCGGTTGTTCTTCACCACAATCGCCAACTTCCCGAGATTTTTGGAAGCCATGGAAAGAACAGCCGATAGTCTCCCAGAAGACGTCATGAACACTGCCGAGATTCTCTACGCAGTAGCTGAGGCCCAAGAGTTCCACCCGATTTGCGTTGCTCTCGACAAGTATATGACCGGCCAATATCATCAGAGCGGTGAGTTCCTCTGGGAACTTTTCATAGCTCTGCGCGATGTCTATCTGCCACAGCTGGATTTCAAGATGCTGGTCATTCTGATGGGATTCCTGACCAACGGAAATTCCACTGTCAGAATCATGACCATGCGTGTCTTGAGTCTAGTCATCCCGGAAACGGACATGAGGAAACCGGAGATTGCAGGACACGGCACAGACTTGATTTCTCCCCTGCTCCGACTCCTGCAGAGTCAATACTGCATGGAAGCCCTGCAGGTATTAGACAGCATTATGCCAATGCCAGGCTCGTCCATGGACAAGCATCACCTGCGCATGAGCATGACGACGTCTTCTTCGTCCAGGAATGCCCGCAAGGAATATGAGCGCACACAGAGCTTGTTCGGAATACCTGAAGAATCTGGCTGGGCTGTGCCTGTGCCAGCCAAGAGGACAGACATAACCCGGGCCAACATACATGCAGCATTCTACATGTGCCAGACTGATGCCGAAGATGGCTCGTTGACGGATCCCACTCCAACGCCAGATGTAGAGTTCCACCACGACGACTTTTCCTACGGCTACTTCCATGCGCCAGACCGCACAGACACGATGATGTCTGATGATGCCCGTGGGGATGGAACAATGAACGCAGACCTCGTCACCAAATTGGACAGTCTCGATGACTTCTTTGATGACCTGTCACAGAGCCCTCCGAGCGAAGGGCGTTCATCGCGCACAATTACCGAGTTCTCGCCAGAAGGCTACGAGAGCACCACGCAGCTGTATGACGAGCAAATACTGCCAATCTTGCACCAAGCTTCGAGCAACAATTCTTTCCAGAACGGATTCGTCGATCGTCCCGCTCCTGGGCCATCCCCAAAAGAAATGCAAGTTGCAAACACGATGAGTCCGGCTGCTTTCAGCGCTGAGCCGCCACTGGTTCGCCCTGGTCTTCTTAATCGGTCGATCACCTCTCCAATGGTACCTAGTGGTTATACTCCGCAGCTGGCAGAGTTCACATCGGATGATGAGTTGACCGAAGACGTCTTTTCCGACGGCGACGACGACCGGTCACACCCAGGCGATGGCTCCTTCTTCTTGGAGAGCATGATCAAACCGGTCAAGCAGGCGACAAGGTCTCACATGCGCCGACTGACCGGCGGGAGGTCGAGGGACGCGGACAGGCAGAGAGACCTGTTCAGAACTCAGATCGGCCAGAGCCCGAACCCGCAGGTCCCAAAGGTACCACAAACATTTCTAAGCAATGAGTAAAATGTTTGCCGTTGGAGCACAACGCCACATGAGCAGAATGCCCATGCTAGACATGTAAAGGTCTCATGTAAATCATCGGAAAGTGCCGATACATGTTCACTTCCTGTATACAATGAGAGGTGGAGGAGCGTTCATTCGTGTTTTTTTCTTTCTGATTCTGTATACTAAAATCCGGGGAGATGCCCCACGATGCAAGAGATACCACAAGATGCAAACAATACCAAAGATTACAAGGGAAATATGCTTCCTGAGCCATGTCTACGTGATATTTGTACCCGCGATTAGTATTTCAACATTGCAAGGATTCATCATGCTCCTGAGCTGACAATACAGAACACAGCAGGGCGGAATTATTGCGCCCCAGCTCAGTTGATATTTTGTTTTGTGTATGTAGTTGGGACTTCAGTGCAAAAGAACGGATCATGGTCATTCATGTGAGCTTAGCTTTCTTGGGCCGTCATGGCTGCAGAATATGGAGCATGTACAGGCAGACTTCCAAGAGGAGCCCAGCGCAACATCAGTCACTTACTCCGGAAGGGAAAATATATATCTTTTCTTCGTTGAAAGGCATTAGCAATTTTTGTTATTTTTGAACGACTTGATTGACTGTGAGACCAACCCTCTGATATTCCCGGTGTGAACATAAACCCCTCGCCTGATCATTTAACTTCGTGGTCGACGTGATGAGTTGTTGTAACTCTTGTGGCATTTGCCAATCGCGATCCGATACTTCTCGCTCAGGTGAGGCGCCGGGTCGCAAGTGTTGCGGACGAGTGAATGGGACTCTCTTGATAGCAACACGATCCCTTCGTCAAGCGGACCTGGCTTGACCCGTCTGAAAAGCTCGGAAGATGCGAAGAGGAAGAAGAGAGGCTCTCGTAGACCCTCTCGACGTAATGCAGTTCTTCCCAAATGGCTGCGCCAAACTAGTAGCGATACCTGGTCGAGTAGTCCTTGGGGCTGACGACCAGACCGCGGCCCTTCTTGGCGCCCTTGTAGATGGTCTCGCAGATGTCGATGAGCTCCTGCTTGTCCTCGAGGACAAAGTTGAGCTTGTTGTTGTTGCCCGTGCCCAGGTCGATCATCATGTGCTTGTTGCGGAAGAACCACATGATGGTGCAGGGGTCGTAGAGCTCGTACATTTGGTTGAAGTCGGGCACCTGGTCGATGTCGCACAGGTAGATGACGCAGAAGTTCTTGACGCGCTCCGCGATCTGTATATATAAAGCGTTGGTTAGTCTTTTTTCTTCCGGCGCTGTACCGTGTGTGATTTGGCTGACCTTGTACAACACCTCATCCTGCTTCATGCAGTCCGGGTCCCAGTCGCGCCCGAATCTGATGCACACGAGCCTTTCCTCCTCGGACAGGATGGCCTGGTCGACGTGCCAGCCCGTGGTGAGATGGGGAAGGACGACGGAACCCATGGCCTTTGCGGTTGTGATGAAGAGCTTGGAGTGGCTGTCGCGTATGGAACGGAACCGATCACGATGATCGCGGCTTGACGTCGGCTCTACAAAGGGGCGAGCAGAGAATAGAGGATAAGACGGCGACCAAGATAGCAAGCAAGAGGAATGCCAAAGTCGGACAATTGATAGCAGATAAATGAACGGTTACCTACGTCGCGAGTCTCGAGCGCACCATGGTGGGGCCAAAAGATGGTCACTGTGGAGATCGCGGGGTGCATCTCAGCCCAGCAGCTCCCCTCATCGGGAAAGCGGTCAAAATTTTCCAAAGAAGTCGAGTGGCAGAATCTCGTATCTTTCTTCCAAAGCACCCGAGTTCTACATGTTGCATATGTACAATTCCGCTTATTTTTTCTCTCTCAAAGACCCTCGGACTGTCGCTTTGAAAGTACCAATCGCATGTCAAAATATTGGAGTGCCTGAGAACCTGCTTGTGAAGCAGCCTCCTCTTTCTGTCGATTGCGAACTGCGCCCATCGCATAGTACAAGTCAAGATGGACCGGAAGCGCAAGCACGGGCAAGATGTCCACGACCAGAACGACACCACGAAGCCGCCGAAGCGCAAGCGAAACATTGTCATCGAGGCCCCAACGTCCGAGGAGGTCCACAATGCGAGGCAGCTTCGCCAGCTCCTGACATTCGACCAAGATCTCCGGACAGCTAGACATGGCTTGCAGTCGTTCAAGAACCTACTCGACAGCACCGTCGACGAGGCCGGCCAGAAGGACCGTGCCAAGATCGAGATCGTGACCCAGTATCTCGAGATCACAAAGCCCAGAGAGTTCGAGGGTGAAGTGCCCATATATCTGGCCGACATTATGGAGATCTGGAGCATGGCGTCGCAAATGGGCAACGAGAACGTCATGTCTGCGGTCGCTGTCGTACTCGCGCTGCTCTTGAGGCTCATTGCTGCCGACGTGGACCTTGTCGAGTATGGTCTGGGTATTGGCCGCACCATCCTGCAGAGGAGGCAGCAAGAGCTGTTGTCCAAGAATCTTTCAGCAGACAAGGGCAAGGATTTCATAATATCACCGACCCTCAGGCTGGTCAGAGAGGTTCTCTGCATGGATGGCGGTGCCTTGGCTGTCTCGGCTTTCAGGGTGCGGAACTACACATACAAGTCGTTGGCGAGGAATATGGGCCTGCGCTTCCTTGGCAACGGCGTAGAAGACCCGAAAAGACCGAGTGTGCGGACGAATGCGGTGCGCGTTCTGCTGGCCAGTCTGAAACATTTTCACGCGGAAGCCAAGAGAGATCTGTTGTCGCAAAAGGATGTCGTGGCCGCTCTCATGAGAGGCATCAAGGAAGACCCTCCGTCTCTAGTCTTCGAGATCCTGAGCACCTTGAGAAGCTCCGTCGTCCTCGATCAGAAGCTGTCCAAGGAAGCCAAGATCAGGATATTGAACTCCCAGTCTCTGATTCGCATCGCCTCTCTTTACACGTACCACCATGCCCAATCACTTGGCGGTGACAAGCAGTCGGTAGAAGATGCGGCGCACGATTTCCTCTTGGCAGCATGTACCACCACGACGGCTGGTATTATGCGTGCTCAGCATGGATATTATCCCGAGGGAGTCGATCCAGAAAGCAGACCCAATAGTGACGCCGACGAGAACGACGATGACGGCTTGGAAAGCATTCCTTGGATGAACAAGTTCACCGAAGAGGTGCCCGTGCGCAATCTTCTGCTAGCAGAATTCATACAGACATTGAAGCCGTGGTCAAGTTTGAAACAAAACGAACTATTGGTAGCCATATTTCGTGCCTGTCCGGAGCTCATTGCCAACTACTTTGTCAATAAGCGATCGTTCACCTTCGACCCCAAGCTCTCGGCAACATGGATTGGATATTCGACACTCCTTTTCAACACGATTCGCCTAGATGTTCCAGCCTATCTAGGACACTCGAAAAAGTTTGCCAGGATACCACCCCCGACTGCCGTTGTGCTAGGCAACATCTTGCCGCTTCCACTCGACTTGAAGGCGGTCAGTAAATGTCTCACCCACAAGTCCAAGCTCATATCCTTCTTTGCGATACGCCTTCTTGTGGTTGCTCTCGAGAAACTAGCGATTGTCCTTGATATGTATAAGAGGGCAGCTGGAGCTTCCTCGAGCTTATGGCATCAAGCCAGCCGCAGGCTAGTTGATGAGTTCTGCCAAAGAGTGCCCAGCCTCAAAGACGTCATTGGCACGTACCGCAGCATATCAGACGACGACCTCCTGCAACGAGATGCTGCCAGCCGACTGTTGGTCTTGTATCATGAGATCATCCCGCAAGCAGCTCTTGCTGCCAAGTACGATTTCTCCGTCATGCTCTCTGCTGCCATCAAGAGGGTCGACGCAGCTGCGGCGAATGAAGAAGCACCTATGCGCATGATCGAATTGGAGAATCTGTTCACCACAGCTAGATACTCGCCTGGCATGAAGTGGTTCGCCAAGAGCAAAGAATCGCCTACCTCTCCCTTCATCACGCTTTTCAAGCTGTTCGTGGAGAACGCGCAAGGTCTGAACGCTGCCACTGTCACGAAAGTACTTCAGTTCGTGGCCGAGGAGCACGAGCTCGTCCCTCGCCAGCTACACACATCCAGTCTCCAACCACTCTTGGCAGCATTCAAGGATGCCGAGGCCGTCGCACCGGAGCTTTGGCTATTTCTGGATAACTGTGTAGAGCGTTGCGCGAGGGCGCCAATTCGCTACATGGAGATGATATACGAACTCCTTGTAGAAAGCACCGAGGCAGCACAAGAGACAACACATGAGGCGCTCAGTCCTCTGATGATGACAATTTCGGAACAGCTGCCCTTCTTTGTAAAGTCGGCAGCGGACAACAAGAGCCTTCAGGCGAGCATGGCACAGATCCTTTCCGCGTATCTAGGCCACGCACAAGCGGCGGGGGCGAAGAAGACACTGCTCAAGGCGGTCTTGAGCAAGTTCAAGTCCGGCTTTGGTGAATCCAAAGCACGGAAGCAATTGACAATCGAAGCTCAGGAGACCACAGCAGAGCCCATGGACGTGGATGATCCCGCGGCAGAAGAGGAGGCTGGGTCTACGGCGGCCACCAAGGCCCAAACAAGCCAGGACCAGCTGGAGGAGGCTCTCGCTGTTCCTGTTACAACCAGCAAGGACAATAGCGCGTTGATGAAGTGGACGACGAAATCAGCAGAAGAGCTCGTCGAAGAGGGCTACGCCGCTTCCGTGGTGTGGCTGCTCGCCTCGGAGCACTCTAGTATTCGAAAGGAGGCCCTGACCAGCATCATCAAGATAGCCGCCAAGGTCAAGGAGTCAACATACGAGGAGGGCGAGCAGGTCTGGCTGTTGCTGTCGGAACTGATAGAGACGGCCAAGGAAAACGACGGCACCGTCCTGCCAAACACGATCCTTGCCTTTGTGTGCCGGGCACTCGACATCCTCAGGAACCCGACGCACTGCCTGTACACCAAGATCAACACGTTCCTGACCCGCGGCCCCAGCTGGGACCTGGGCAAGATCCCGCTGGTCCACGACATCCTGCAGGAGGGCCCCACGGACGACAGTACCTACTACACCGAGGTCAGCTGGCTGCTGTCGTACCTGCTCGACGGCGTGCGGGCGCCGGGGGACGTGGCGCTACTGCACCGGCGCAAGGTATTTGAGCGCGTGTTCGCCCTGTACTGTAACCCGTACATGGGGCCGAACCTGCGCAACCAGATCCTGCGCATCGTGTACCGGGCCAGCACGATCCCCGAGGGCAGCGACACGCTCGTGACCCGCTTCGGCGCCGCCAGCTGGCTCGAGCTACAGAAGGCGACGGCCGGCGAGGACGTGGGCATCTACCAGGCGCTGGTGCTGCGGCTGTGGAAGACGTGCGACCAAAAGAGGATCGCCAACTGGAGCCGCGACTCCATTCAGGCGTTGGCGGGGGGCCTATGAGTGTGCAGATAAATACGCGGTCGAAGTGCGAGCATTGGGCAAACTACATATATTATGGTAGAGAGGACAACTCTGGTATATACCCCTTTTTCTATTTCAATCAAGTCCTGTCGAGGCCAATTGAAAGAAAAGCTTTTTTTTTTGTTTTTTTGAAGTGTCAACATGAATGAATCGTAGACTTGTCAGTAACCTTCTTTGCAACGCGCCGAAGAGTCACTCATTTGCCAGCAAGTATACGCGAAACATCAAGATATCGAAGAAGAAGAAGATTTTTGCAGCGACGCGTCTTCCGCACGTGAGCCGCTTTTTCGCAAAGTAAACACTCATTTCCAGCAAGGCAGAAGAATGTCATTTTGCCACCTTCTATCGGGTGATTGTCACCCTACTACTACGAGCTACTCCGTGTACGGCATGCCTCTCTCTCTTGTTCGGCTCTCTTCCTTGTCTCTGCCGTCGTCGTATTGAAGAAAGAGAAAGGGCCAAGAAGGGGCGTGGACGGAACGGGATCGATCCTTTTCCCAGAGGAAATCGCCCACCCCCCCCCTCCCCTCCTCTATCGTTCTTTGGTTCCAGGGGGGCGTGAGACGATACGCAGGAACAGCCAGGAGCCAGACGCCACGCTAGAAGGCCCGAGAGTCACTGTCCTGCATTAGAGATTCCTGGGGGGGCCATTCATAGAAGCATCCCTCGTCTGTTTGTTCGCGCATGTGTCAGGTACCCGAACTCAAAAGATTGAAGACGGCGGACGGAAGACCTTTCGGAAAGAAGAGAACCTTGATCCGAAACAGAAAAAGGCTGGGGAGAACGTGGCAGAGAGCGACCGCGTCCAAGAGCTGTGCAAGTAAAAACACGCGTTATGGTTTTGCTACGACCAATGTCATCCGTGTAGCGCCACATTCCACATTCCTGGCATCGGGGATCCAAAGTGTCTGTCTCTTTTGGGTCGTGCTACACTGCAGGATGGTGTGCGCGTATAATCAGTCATTCGCTCAGGCCCGTCCAGCGTGTCATTCGTCCATCCATCCATCCATCCATCCATCGAAAGCGTTCCTGACTTGGAAAGTATGGGGGAGATCTGGGGTCGAAAGATGATCGTCTAGACGAGCCCACTTTGATATGCCGTGGTCCGTTGCATGTTTTGGACGTCTTGAAAAAGCTTGATCAGAGGCCGCTAGGAAAGAATCCCAGAGACGGACCGTTTGCTGGAGAATGGCGAATGAATATGGCACAGATGAATGGATGGACAAGGGGCAGGCGTAGTAGTGATCGATCCATCCAGCCTCTCTGCCAACCGGAATCACATCCAGGCCTTCTTTTCCAGCGCCAACGGGACGGTGCTGGATTGGGACGTACAGCTAGAGGCTAGGTAGCGCTACACAGGCTCGCCAGGGGTTTCCCCTGGGGAAGATCGTCCGCCTTTTGCCCACTATTACTTGGCGGGGCCCCTGCTGTTTCCTCTTTTGGTTGGGTCTGGGATCAAAGACGGAAACGTGCAAAAGACTGCTTGTCGGACGCATTGGACTTCTATAGTATACTGTGGTATATCTGTTTGTAAGGCATCTAAAGGTTGCGGGTTGATCTGATCTTGATGTTGCTGCTTGGCAATGAGCCCCAGCTGTCAAGAGCGGTGCCGTGTCAGTGATTTTCCCCAGCGGACGACATGCCATACATGCCCACGATGCCTGTCTTTTGGTCCACTGACCACTGGTCGAGACCTCGGGAGACAACTGCTCAGAGGGTGAACCTTTTTCTGCTATTGACCTAGGTTGCGTGTGAATGGGTGGGTGTGAAAATAGATATGGTGGGTGGTATTTCGGACACGAAAGCTACACAACGCGGTATACTAGGTTAGGCACCTCGACTAGGTACTGGCTAGCCAAATCGGTCATGTCACTATGTCAGTATGTATGCATGTATGTAATGTCGTCAGTCCAACACAGTCCAATCACCACGTCGGTTCCAAGAGCGCTGGGCTTTTGAAGGGTCGTCTAGCCGCACACCATCAGCTGCTGACTGAATCGAACGAAGGCCTGGAGGAACCTGCTCAGGTTTTGCCTGCCTTATTACCTACCTATACTTACCGTGCCTGACCTCCCTGGGAGTACCTAACCTATGTACTTCGTATCTACGTATGTATTGATTTCCTTGCGTGCCTTTTCCTGAGCGAGTAAGTACGGCCAACAAGACAGCCAATGAGTGAAATCCAATCCCCCCTCCAAGTCAGAAAGAGAAGTGACAAGTGATCGATCAATCACGTCAACCGAAGAAAAAAAGGTCCTGGATCCTGTTCTAGTCTAACCTAGATTCCTGTTCCTCTGCTTTTGCTGACTGCCTGCCTCTTCTTCAAAACGTCAAACGCCCTCTAGCATTCTTCCGGTCCCTTCTATTTTTGTAATCCTTTTTGTCTCAAACATATCACACCCGTTCGACAACATTCGTTTGCTCGCTCCGGTCACTTGGCTTTGCTCATCCTTTCTCTACACTCTTTCTTTCTTTATCCTAAGAATTTGCCTTTTTGCCAACCTCGAGAGAGACCGTTGACATTTCGCTCGCTTTCTTCCCTCTCCGGCGACCACCACAACTTCCGCCATTAATTCATCCCTTGTTTGGCATCGTTACAAAGACCATACACCATGTACACCACCATTTCACTCTTGGCTCTGGCTGCCTCCGTCTCGGCTACCATCCAGGGCTTCAACTATGGCTCCACCTTGACCGACTCCTCGGCCAAGCAAGAGAAGGACTTTGAGAATGAGTTCAAGACAGCACAGGGTCTAGTCGGTGCTTCCGGCTTCACCAGTGCCCGACTTTACACCATGGTGGTATGTACACAGGCATTTGATCTCGAGCATCACATCGTGACGGCCACTTTTGTTGGATATGTGCTGATAATGTTGGGAACAGCAAGCCGGCACTGCCAATGATCCAATTTCTGCCATCCAGGCTGCCATCAACACCAAGACTTCGCTGCTGCTCGGTCTCTGGGCTTCGGGTGGTGAGACGGCATTCCAGAGCGAGCTGACTGCCCTTACACGCGCCATCGAGCAGTATGGCACTGATTTCACCAGCATCGTTGATGGAATCTCCGTCGGAAGTGAGGATCTCTACCGCAACAGCCCCCAGGGCATCGCTGCGGGATCTTACGTCGGCGCTGATCCCGACACCATTGTCGACTACATCAACCAAGTCCGCGATGCCATCAAGGGCACCAGCCTCTCTGGCGCGCAGATTGGCCACGTCGACACATGGACTGCCTGGGTGAATGGCTCCAACAGCCCCGTCTCAGATGCTGTAGACTGGGTTGGTGTTGATGCCTACCCTTACTTCCAGGACACCATGGTCAACGACATTGGCCAAGGTGGCTCTCTCTTCGACTCTGCTTTCGGTCAAACTAAGAGTGCCGTCGGAGGCAAGCCTGTCTGGGTCACCGAGACGGGATGGCCTGTTAGTGGCAAGACGGCCGGCCAGGCAGAGCCCTCTACCGAGAACGCCAAGGCCTACTGGGACGATGTCGGTTGCCAGAAGCTCTTTGGAAAGGTCAACACCTGGTGGTACACCCTCCAAGATGCTGCCCCTACGACGCCTAACCCATCTTTCGGTGTCGTCGGCTCTACGTTGAGCACCACTCCTCTGTTCGACCTGAGCTGCGACAACATCACATCGCCTTCCTCCTCATCGTCTTCTGAAGTTTCGTCCAAGACTGCATCTGGAAGCGCTAGCTCTTCCGCTACCGGCTCGTCTGGTCCTCAACCAACGGGATCCGACGGAGGAGATACTTCGGGATCCCCTGGAGCCGGTGGCATCCAGAGCTCCCAGATCTCTATTGAGGCTTCGGCTACTGGAACCGACTCTGGCTCTTCTTCCCCTGATGCCACTTCATCCGCCGGTTCTGGCTCTGGATCCGGATCTGGGTCAAGCTCCGGGTCTTCTGGCTCTGGCTCTTCTGGCTCTGGCTCTTCTGGATCTGGCTCTTCTGGATCTGGCTCTTCTGGATCTGGCTCTTCTGGATCTGGTGGTAACGGCACCACGGCCGGCTCTGGCAGCTCATCTACCGTCAGCAGCCCTCCTATTAGTTCCGGGTCCAGCCTGGAGTCGTTTGGTGCTGCCTTCCTTGCCATCTTCGTTGCCATCATGGCTCTGTAAGGAAATGCTGGGAGAAACACGTACGGACTATGTTCCGCTATGAGATCGTGGTCACGGCTGACGTTTTGAGGGATACGGGGACAAAAAGAAAATTGACATTCTCGTGTACATACGTCTTTAAAATAAACAATAGACCTTTGTATTGATCCATACTGGCCTCTTACTTTTGTGAGATTTGTTGCTTGATTCTCGGTGTCGGTTCTTTTCATCCATAGATCGGTAGCGGCCATGTATCAAATGCTTCGTGCCTCGACCTAGTGGATTGAAAAGGAGCGCGACGCTCGAGCCTGGATGTCTCGTCTCCTTGGTTTTTAGTTTATACCCCTTAGTTGGGCCATGTCTTACTTCTGGAACCGGCAGTGAGTCTCGGCGGTGACTTGGCCAGCGAAAGAGCGCATGAGCAAGAACGAGAAAAAGACCGCACATCCATAAATACTTGACGAAAACTTTAGGTCAAGAATACGAATTTCAACAGATTCATAATCCATACAATCATCAAAACCGACGCCGACTTGTTTCTGTGTCTTTCTTTCCTCCCCCCAAAAATAGCAGGCTGCCTCGCGGCAAGTAAGTCTCTAGCCTACGTTACGTTGTGTGGATTTTTCTCTCTCGCTCTTCTTTTGGAGTGGAGAGGGGGTATCAAACAAAATCACACAAAGCCTCTAATCCCTCTGATGCCGCTGGATTTCTTCTTTTCCTTGTCCTTCTTATCCTTCTTGATGACGTTCTGGTTTTGTAGACCGCCTATGTCGAGAAAATAAGTTTTGGGGTCAGGTTTCAAGGGGAGCTTCTCGGTCTCTCGAGTTGCTGTATTGGCTTACCTCTACCGTGATAGCGCTCCACGATAGGAACGGGCGCCTTGTCTCCACTTGCTGCTCCTCCTCCCCCTCCTCCCGATCCTCCACCAGTAGATCCCGACGTCTCGGTGCCAGATGGCGTCGACGGCCGCAACGATGACGCCAAGACGAGGCTTTCCCTAAAGCTGCCCGGCTGTGGCGTTTGGCTGAATGACGTCCGGTTGGAGTCAAAGGCTTCTGGGTCGGAGAACCCTCTGAGCTGCCGGTTGCGGCCGCTGAAGAAGCTCGTGCTGCCAATCTCACCGGTAGTGTCTGAATCCGGAGAGCGTGGCCTGGACGGATTGGAAAGAGATCGCATAGGCGTTTGTGATTGCAAGTCCAGCACGGCAGTGTTCAGAGCCGTGTTTCTCTTGGTCAGCTCCGCGATCCGCTTACTGAGCTCCTCCTGCTGTCGTCTGCTCGCAGCCAATACGCTGTCCATGTGCGTCTTGAGGCTCTCGGCGCGACGTTCAGAGCCGGTTTGCAAGGCTTCTTGAAGTTTCGCATTGAGCACTACAATCTGGGATTCGTAGAGATCTCGTGTCTGCTGGAACTCGACGTCTTGAGCGTCCAACTTCTTTTGCAAGATCTCGGCTCTTCCTTCCGCTGCGGCTGCGCGCGTCATGGCGGCCTGTCGCTCGGCCTCTTGGGCTTGTAGGTTGCGCTCAGATTCTGCCAATCGCTTCACTTCCTTCTTGAGCCGTTCCATTTCCTCTGTGCTGGCCTCGATGTATTCGATCTGCTGTTTCAAGTTGTTCTCCTTCACCTCGACGTCACACATGAGCTTGACAAGGGCATTCGTCTCGGCCTTTGCTTTGGCCAAATCTTCTCTGAGAGTCTCGCCTTCTGCAAGCCATTTCTTCTGCTCTTCACGAATGTTTCGCAACTTGGATGAGAGGTCCGCCTCCCACTTCTTTGCAAGGTTACGACTCTTTTCGGAATCCTTCTTGACTTGCGTCTCGGTCTTCTTGGCTTCTTCCAAGCGCTTTTTCAAATGCCTGTTTGCCATGATGAGATTTTGCGTGTCAGCCTCAGAGGCTGCTTCTCGAACTTGCTTGCGCCGCAATTCACCCATGTGCGTCAGATGCTGCTGCTTCATGAATCTCTCGAACGTCAAATCGTTATGCAGCAGCAAGATTTGCCGGTAGAGGTGGTTGATTTGAGCATCTTTATCTTCTAGCGCGACTGAAGAAGAAACAGCCACGTTCGCAGCGGGTAGCACTGGCTTTGGTGCGGCGGGCAGTCCGTCGACGATGGATTCCTGATGGCTTAGAGCCAGAGACGGCACGCTGTCGTTTCCCAGCGACTGGTTCAGGCTGGACTTGATCGCTTTGTTAGAGTTGAGCATGTCCTGCAGGTTTGTGCTTGAGCCAACAGGGGGGAGCGGGGGGCTGTCATTTGCTTTTCCCGAGGGTCTGGTGCTTGAAGAATCTCTGAGGGACTGCCGGCTGCTCTGGGGCGAGTGCTGGAAGATGGCCGATTGAACTCTACTACTAGTCGGAGATCCAATCGGTATAGTGTGATCACTGCGCCAACTCTCACCCTGGAGAGTCTGGAAGGGCGTAGTCGACAGCGGGTTCGAGCGACTCAGAAGAGCAGGTTCTACGGCATCCTTGTCAGCCTCGTCCCTGGACAGGACATGGTGGTCGTGTCCATTGAACTGTGGGGTCATCATATCGGGTGTGTTTTCCAAAGGTTGTCTCAAAGCCATGCAGTCGGCCACAACCTCGGCGGGTTCGCTCTTGATCCATCTGCCGAAGTCGGTCTTTTCCGAGTCAATAGTGAGTGTATAAAAGTTCTCATGAAGCACGTGGCACCGCCGGAATTGTTCCGATGCGTGTCGGATCTCAGTAGGTTGCACCTCGATGTCGTCCGAGTTGGAGACTTCGGCGTGGCGCAGATACCGTTGTGGTTTTCTGATGTAGTCCATGAAGTTGATAGGATAGAGCCCGTACAAGATTGTGAAATAGTTCGAGAGCTGGGGAATCGTAGTCTCATCGAAAGCTGGATCATAGGGCACCTTCTCCCATGATGCATCATTTGGGGATATCCATCGATCCATTGGTAGATCGAGACCGTACTCGGTGGCAGAGAGTTCTCGTTCCCAGAACAGGAGCCGCGCATATATATTAAACAGCGTAGGCAGATGTGGCACAAGAGAACTCGGGAGATGCGGCAGGACCATGGTCAAGACGGTGAGCGCCAGCGAGATCATTGTGGTCGAAGTATCGATCTGAAGACAGCTCATCAAATTGCCAAACAACGGCGTCTGCAGAATCAGATAGAGATGGGGAGGTCGGTTCCGGATGTAGTCTGACAGAAGATGCAAGGTCCTGGCCCGATATTCCTTCTTGGCGACAAACTTTCCGATAATGGTCATGAAGTCCCGCGGCCGCTTCTTGCCATAGAGGATCAGTGTTTCACGGACCTGCTTTTCGCGGAAATTTCCCAGAGCGTCTTCGGCTCGACCGGCAACCTCACAGCCTTCTAGCCATAGCTCGAGCATTTTCTCCGCCAGAGGCACGGCGACACCACCACCTGGATTGCCCGCGTCATCACCCCAGTCAGCCGTGAGTATATCCAGGACGGTCGCTTGTCCCTCTTCGGCCAAGTCCTTCTCTTGGCTCATATGGTCCAGACATGGCTGTAGAAGATCCCACCACTTGACTGATCTTTCGGGATGGGCCAGCAGAGGCCTCAGACGGCGGATGATATTGAGAAAGGGCCCGTATCGGGACGGGTGTCCGAGCACATCGTTATCGTAGACGGAGATCAACTCCTCGTGGAGTTTCTGCGACACAGTATCTTCGTCTGACTCATGCTTTTGCACATAGCCTTCGATAATGTCGATGAGATCCTGAGGAAGAGGCAAGGTGGCGTTCGGGAAGAAGTTGTTCAAAGCTTTCGTGAGCTCCTTGAAGGACCTTGAAATGCATGGGCATCAGTTGAGTTCAGCTCTGGCAGATGGTCAGGAAGAGGGATTTTACATACGGAGCCGACGCCATGCTCGCTACATCGGGACCGGAGACCCAGGTCTACACACAGGCCCAACCTCTGGGTGAAAAGCTTATGTCTGAAGCAAGATTGTGCGATACCAGCGGCTCGAATATCGCACAAAGGTTTGGTGTCGCAGAGGCTCTGTCTTGCATGGATGTCAATCAATCGTATCCATCAAATCGTTTGGAATGTGGCCCGGGCGCTGGAGCAGCCGTCAAGCAAGGTCAAGGCATTGGTGAATTAGTAGATAAGAGGGAAAGTGGGGTTGGATCTAGCGGATAACGGCGGGACCAAGCAAAGCTGCATGGAAGTCTGATGTCGTATGTAACGGCAGATGCCCCGTTCAGCGCACCAGACCACAGTCATACGACCTGTACCTGGCAAGTGTCGTACGGAAGAAATCGGTTGAGAAAAGCATGAGAGACTCCAGTATAGCGGGTCAATGGTCTGTTGCAAAGGTCCACGGTTCTACAGCTCAGAATTTGGGACGTCTTTTGAGCAACGAAGCAGAATCCGGGGGGAGCGAGCTGGAATACTGTGCTCATGTGCCCTATTACCACGAATTGCCGTCACTGTATGCAAGCAAAACCATACAGTAGAGCGACGCCCCGACCCACTTGGTGAAGATCACCCCGCATTCTTGCCAGCACCAGGGAGCGATCCCCGGATTTCAGAGGTGGGGCGCACGGCTAGGCGCAGACACAGGCCCCCCCTAGCTCTACCTAGCTCGCCTTAATAGTAGCAACAGATAGGTAGCTGCTCAAGTGCCTGGGGGCCCTGAATCGTATGACCAGATACTTTCTTTACTCGCCCTCTCGGCCCCCCGTATGGGCAGTCTGGCAGTGGGGCATGGGGAGGTTCCATTGTAACTCGCAATGCTGCGACATGACGGAAGGAACATCTTAAGATCAACGGGCGACTGCCAGAGCCAGACAAGGACGGACAGCACGCGTGACCATACGAAACTCAGAGGCCCTAACGCTCGAGGTAAACAGTCCAATGAGGAGACCCTGATGCGAGCTGATCGCTCAATTGACCCCTCCCTCTGCTGTCCTTCTTAACCTCGACGACAGCTTGCTTGTTTCGTCAATCCTCTCTCCTCCTTTTCCTCCTCTCTTCATCCCAAAGAAACAACACACAATCGATACCCCTCCCAATCAATCTTCTCCTCCCAGAATCAAAAACTCTCCATCATCGTCACCTGTGTAATCCATCACTCACAGGCGTCTCTTCCATCTTGTCTCTATCAATCCGAAATACACACTGACTGTATTTCGTCCTGTCTTGACCACTACTGTATCATCTCTGTTGATCTACGCTTCTCGTTGTTTGTACCACCAAAACCCCTCTCCAATTCATTCACCACCATGTCAACCGCCAAGAATTCTGCAGTGTCTGAGGACCCGGTCGATGTCCTCATTGTGCTGCATAACAACTTCGACCTTCTTGACTTTTCCGCTGTTGTCAAGACTCTGACCTCTGCTCTCCACGACAAGAATGACTCTTGTAAGTGATGGAAGAGCTTCTGCATCACCCACGATTGCCGTGCAATTAATTGACAGAGTGCTAATGGTGCCTTCGTTGATTCTAGCTACCAAGGCCTTCGAGATCACTACTGTTGGTGCCGAATCCAAGGTGATGTCCTCCCAGGGCGTCGTCGTGGGCCCCAACCTGTCCTTCAAGGACGCCTACGATCAGCTCGACAACTATGACGTTCTCGTCATCCTTGGCGGCGACTATGATAACGTTCTCAAGTCCAAGTCCGAGCCCCTGCCGATCATCAAGGCCTACAGTGACCTTCAGATGAAAGACAACCTGCGAGAGCGTACTCTCCTGTCCGTCTGCTCCGGCTCCATCTTCCTTGCGGAGCAGGGTATCCTTTCCGGCCTCGCAGCCACCACCCACCCAGACTACATGACAGCCTTTGAGAACATTTGCAGTCACTCATCCGTCCGAGATGGCACGGATAGAACTGATGTTGACGAGATTGCTCGCTATGTCGTGAACAACCTCCGCTTCGATCTTGGCGACGAGGATGAGAATCCCTACATTCGCCGCAAGTCAGATGCAGGCCAGCCACGACCAGGCCCTGGAGCCCGGTATGCATTTCTCTCTCTTAATAGCCCTGCCAGCTTTGATGATAATTTGGCTAATGATTATGTTATTGCAGAAAGGGAAGCATCTCCTTCAAGGGCATGTCCCGCCGCGAGTCGGTGGCTCGTCGCGCAGCCATGAGACTTGGTGGCCTGCGTGTCATCACGAGTGGGGGTTCGACTGCTGGCATTGATGCAACTTTGTATCTTGTCAGCATTCTGGTCGATGAGGACGCGGCCAATGAGGTGGCTCGCTCTCTGCAGCACAACTGGGTCAAGGGTACCGTCGTTGACGGTCTCGACGTTTAGACGGATAGAGAAAAGCGATCGGATTGAGCGCAACGACTAAAGGATATAGGGATATATCTGGCGCCATCCAGGCATAGACATGCCGACCGAAATAGGTCTTGATAGCTCCCTGCTCGCACAATTGAAGTTAAATCAGTAAAACCAAAATCATTGTCGTGATGAATGCATCCAAGAATGAAATGCAAATTTCCAATCGATGTGAAAGCTTCTAAACATTATATTCCAGGCTCACTTGTGTTTTCACCCACACCTTGACATTGTGAAATAAAGCTCTGTCAGCTGGTTAGATGGAGTCTTGGAGAGCTGTTATCCAAATTCGTATAATTGCGGGCAATGCCGAGCTATGGTGGACCTAGTATCCAATGTGGGTCCGAGTCATGCTCCATCCATTTTTTTCTCGGGTGGACCCCTGCCGGATTTTCAGCCGCCGCGACTCCGAAAGCTGCTGTCGCGATTCCGGGAAGATTCGAGCTTCAAGGCAAAGGAAGGAATCCATTTGGGCGAATTGAGCGACAGCCACTGCTCCGATTTCAGACAAAATGGCCTCAGCTGCAGCCAAGACCTTTCGTACGGGAACGAAGCAGGTCTTTTTGTGAGTGCGCCCCTTCCGCAGAGGCATCTCCGGTGCAATCAATGTGGTCAAAACTAACACAACTTGCTTCCCTACACAGGCCTGACCATGTCGTAACCCTCTGCCGGCCACACCGGCCGCAACCGCCGCAGTTTGCGACGTTCCAGGTGCCCCTGATCTTCAACAAGCTCGACATTCGAGACTACCTCCTGCACGCCTACAAGGTCAACACGCGCAACGTGCGGTCACACCTGGCGCAGCGCCCGCCGCGGCTGTCGCCGTTCACGGGGCGCATCGGCCGGCCGCCGCCCATCAAGTACATGACGGTGGAGCTGGAGAAGCCGTTCGTGTTCCCGGCCGAGCCCGCGGAGGAGGAGCACGGCAAGTGGCACACGGAGGAGATGCAGAAGCGCGTCGACATGGAGAAGGAGTACGAGCGGCGCGCTAGCTCGTACCGCGACAAGGGCACCCTCGTCTCGCCCGCCATGCGCCGCCGCGACGACGACCGGAACATGCTCGCCAAGCAGGCCCAGGACCTGCTCGAGGGCAAGGTCAAGTGGGGCAACGAGAGGGAGCTCGACCCGAGGTGGCAGAAGACGGCGAGCCAGGACCAGTCGTGAGGAGAGGCATAGGCTGTGACGGTCAATACGGGGGAAGGAAAGAGCGACATACTCGGATCGAATGTCGGTCTCTCGGCCAGCGGAAGAACAAAGGTGGAAACCAGAAACACCAAAAACCGGGCGTTTTGTTTATGAAAGGAGGTGAGATTCTCGGATGTACGATCAAGTGTGCCATATGTGTATAAAGATCTGGTCATGGCAGGCAAAAACAAGAACAAATATGAGGCATTTCAAAAATCCGGTCATCGAGAAAGAGAAAAGATACACTTCAACGCCGGTTTGGAGTAGACTTTGGGCACTCTTTGACACCTGGAGACAACAGTCATAACTACAGCATCAGAAGAACGAAATGTTGCGGGAATCTCGGTCAGCTTAGTTGGAGAGCCCAGGATCTCATCGCCAGCCCGATTTTACGAATTCTTCGCACCCTGCCATTCGGCCAAATCTGCCCTGGCAACAAGAAGGTGGCCGAACGACCGGAAGAATAGAGCTGCCCAGGCAGTGAACTGAACAATCTCGTGGCCTACTTGTTAAGTCAGACAGAGGCGTTTTGTATCAGGGTCACCTCAATTCCGTGCTGAGATCATCGCATGTTGGAAGTCTCTCTCGTGACAGTAGGTTTGTCCTTTGAGGTCTCTTTTGATCTATTTCGTTTTTGATTTAGTTCTCTTTTGAAATATTTCTCTCTTTTTATTTGTGTCTGCCTACAAGTACTGGTATAATTGGTGACTTTGTCCGCGCATTACTCCTGTCACAGCATCAAGATTGCGGGCAACGAATTGGAAGAAGATCTGAAAACCAGTCATGAATTATTTCCCATTACCGGTCACTTCCCTTCCCCATGGCGATAGCCTCTGGCTTTTGGCAGATTGAGTTTTCTCCCCTCGTCAGAACAGCTAGCTGAACATCTAGGCTCGGCTCGATCCATGGGGCATTTGTGCTCATTCACTCTGAATCGTTTGAGCCTCTCCACTAATACCACTAGATGTTGCAAAGTTTTCTAGGTAATCAAAGCGCGAACCTACCATGCGATATGGCGTTGATTGGCACAATTCCGTAGCCATGCCGATGCTTCGGAGGCAGACGTTCCTTTTGATTCAATGAACTACGACGGCAGACTTAGAATTGACAGCTCAAGGGTTCACAAGATGTGACAATTTCAAATGATGACTGGCACATCTGCCATACTTAGATTTGTTTCCTATGAATTCAGCGCTTTCAAAAGCAGCACAAGGATCGGGAATATCACATAGCCTAATTCTATCCATTCAACCCCGCAAGCGCTCATGCGACGCAAGCTTCAACTCAATTTCATGACCGCTTGAAGTATGTTAAGCTTCCCCGCCATGTTCTTTACACCTGGTGCGAGATTCAAGTTACTTCTTGGTTTGTCCTTTGACTATTCAGGTCAATGGATGAGCTCGGGAACCACGGGAATCACTTCAAACCAAATATAGACATACCAATTGCATATGCAGATGGTGAAGACTGTCTGGATTTGTGTATAACTTGAGGGTCCAGCAAGACTTGATAAGCTTATTTTTTCGAACGCTGAACTGTAATTCCTTCCAGCCCTGAATCAAATGGTCCCTTCTTACAGGGAGATGTCTTTAAGCAGCGTATTCTTTCCTTTGCCAAGCCTTGATCGCTGATTATCAAAGAGGTCAACATCATGAACTATAGACTCCGAACTACGTCTGCAAGCACTATACGGATCTTGTTGATTACTGAGCATAAAAGCAAGTATATTTTGTATTTAGGCCTTTGAGCAGTTCCATTTGAATCAATGGCTCAGACCAGAGATTTTCGACCCCTCCAACTTCCTCGGGTCTTACTACCTAGATTCCAAACCCATCACGAAGACCAGTTTAGGATGCTCGGGTCTAACCAGGTGGTTCCTCGTTTCCATTCCCGGAGAGACTAAAATAAGGTTACTTGCTAGAGTAGACGACTAGAGACTGTGTCTGGTTTCTTCCCATCTAACCAAGAGCTGCGTCAACTCCAATCGTGCATAAAGCTGATCATCAATGCAACCTAAGCGTGTAACGCCTCCGGTCAACTAATTTGAGACAGTAGAACTTTGAGACGAGGAGAAACAGTGTTCCCCCACTCCTAGTATAGATGGTTCTTTTGAACAACACCTTTTTGCATCAAGTTCTTCCGTACTATCCGGATGGCAGTCTGTGATACTCTGATGGTGCAATACAGCTCATTCGTACATTTTCATGAACCTCAATATTCACATTGAGATGAGATTCTACAATGTGCTGGCTCTTGACGGAAAGTGAAATCTTTCCTCCGAGGACGAACAGCTCGTTAGATGCATCGTACTTGCAATGACATCAAACCAGACAGTCAGCATCTCCCTCGTAGTACCAAGCGGGGACATGAACCACACCAAACAGACCATCTCTGTTAGTTGATGCATTATCAAAGTTTGGCTATTAGCACAACTACTGTGGGAGAGGCTTGATATCATCATAAGCTTGTGCGATCTTCTTGGCCATAAGGCTGGTCTATATATTCCGCACTCTTCGCCGGTCTAATTCGGTCCTTTTGGTCTTGGCCTTATCACCAACTCATGAGAACCATATTGTCCAAGACGTCTCACCATCACACCTAGATTTGCTATCATGGCTCCCACAGCAATATATCTTCCTGAGGATACCTCAGATAAGTTTGGCACCGATAAATTTTCTTCCATGAAGAAGATGGGCCAAGACAAGTCACACCTTTACGATCTGGATATCAGAGGCTCAACGCCCGAGATCGATCTTCACGATCTCGCTGTGCAGAACCCCTTCCAATTGCTCTCGGGCTCTACTGCGTTTGAGTCTTCCGGTAGCAAGTCGAGGTCGTCCCTCGGGCTCGGCCTCGGCTCTGGCTCTGGTTTGAGCTCCAAGAAACATGAGTTCCATTCGTCAAGCTCGATTGGCTCGCTACGAGGCTCTCATGCCGGACACCACCACCACCACCACAAGATCGGTGGTTTATCTGGTGCCCTCGGCTCCATCGGCATGGAAACGCAGCGTGTCGAATTTTCAGAGGAGCTCTCAGAGTCTGAGAAGAGCCAGTTCATGGCGACCATTGACGCCATGGACCTGCTGGCACGACAGAGCAGTTCAATGAAGAGCGTATTCGGCACAATCGTAAGCAAATATCAGTGTTTAATTCGCGTTATATTCTCGATTGAGTCTTTGCGAGAAGCCGTTGTACCTCGTTGCGCAGCCGTCACGGTGCGCACTGGAAGCTTTTTATCGTAACCCTCTGGCTGACTTGACCATGTGTACAGACAGCGGAGAGAAGAGAGTTGGTGATCACATTGAATAGATCCTATGCTCAAGTCGACAAAATGGTACAAATCATACAGGAGCTGGAAGAAAGGCAGAATAAGCTGAAACGGGAAAATGAAACAAGTAGAACGACTATACTCAAGCTCACTTTCAAGCTGAAAGAGGCGGAGACCAGCATTGAGTCCTACGAGGGAAAGCTTCGTGAGCGCGACAGCACCATCAGCAAGCTGCAGGGTGATCTCGACAAGAACCAGCGAGACACCGAGGAGCTGCGCCGGAAACTGCTCGAGAGTAATGTCGCTTTGGGGGAGGCAGAGACGAGGAACAGGTTGTTCGAGCAAGAGCGAGACGTTGAGCGGCAGAGGGCTCTGAGCCTCGAGGCGCAGCTATCCACCCTGCAAGTCGCTTTCTCGGCCCTGGAGGAGAGCAACGCCCACCTCAGCCTGCAGCACAACACTCTCACCAGGGACCTCGACGCCACTAGAGGAAAGCTTGCTTCGTCCTTGAGAATGAGCGACGAACTTGCTCACCTCAGGCGCGCGAGGGAGGAAGAGATACGCACCCTAAAGAGCAGGGTCACAACCCTCGAGGACAAGGTGGAAGACACCAACGAGCAGTTGGATTCCAGCATCGAGACCTCAAACGAGTATCAGAGTATCAACGTCTCGCTCAAGAACCACAATTCCATCCTCGAGCAGAAGGTTACCCGCTTGAGGCAGGCTGTTCAGGATACGGAACAGAAGCTGCAGGAGGCAAACCGCGAGGCTGAGACCGCCAATGATGCCGTGAGCCATCTTACCAGGGACCTGGGAACTTCCAAGAAGGAGACCCAAGCCGTCCAAGCCGAGATTACCAGGATGACAGAGAGAATCTCCCAGAAGCACGAGGAGCTCCGCGTCGCCAACACGGAGAAAGAGCGCATCATGCAGGACCACCGCCGCGAGTCGTCCAAGACCGAAGAGCACAGCCGCAAGATCGCGGCGCTGCAGGAGACCCTGATCCGGGTGGAGACGGCGCTCAAGGAGAAGACGCAGATCAACTACAGCCTGTCGGAGCGCATCGGCCGCATCGAGCGGGAGCGCAACGACGCGCTCGGCAAGGCCGGCAGCCTGGGCGCCGAGGCCAAGCGGCTCGAGGCGCAGCTGTTGTCGCTGAGCAAGCAGGTCGCCGAGGCCACGGGCAAGTACGAGGGCGCCAGCGAGCAGCTGCGCGAGTCCGAGGGCCGGTACGAGGAGGTCGTCGAGGCGGCGCGCGAGGTGCAGGAGAGCCACGCCGAGCTCGAGGCCCAGCTGGCCGAGCTCCGCCGCCTCGTCGCCGACACGCGCGAGCAGAAGGAGGCCGCCATCATGGCCCGCGTCTCGGCCGACCACGAGCGCGACGAGGCCATGTCCCGCTACGAGGAGAGGGGCCGCGAGATGCAGCGGGCGCTCGAGGAGCGCCACGAGCAGGCCTCGCGCCAGCTCCACCACAGCAACGGGCACACGCCGTCGTCCGAGATTCACCGGTCCCTCAGCCAGGGGTTCAAGACCGTGGGACACAAGGCTAAGAAGGGTAAGAAGCACGTCATGGTGGGAGATGGTCTGACGGTCTAACCTTCAAATATTGCTTGCACGTAGTTTACCTGTGGGACGGCGCTGGTCAGGAAGTATGGGGGAATACTTAATGAAATATGGGAAGATGCACTCGTCGCTCATACCAAGGAGAAAATGAATTCAACCATCTTGATTCAATGATGCAATTGAAAATCGCCGAAAGTGGAAATCAGTTATCTCCCTATCTCAGCAGACACTTTGTGCTTTTGCCATTTTTCACTTATTAGCTAATTTAGCATTGACTTTTTTTTCTGACATCAAATGGGGTTTCTCAGCTATGACATGTCATCACAATGCCTTCTGTTTTGCCCAGAGATTTATATCTAGGAATCATCAAGACCCTGACACCGCAGTATTTCCGCAGCTATAGCACCCAACTCTATTGAAGCTACGCACTCAGTAGAGCTTTCAAGCATGATGGAACCCTCGAGATCTTCTTTGGGTTCATCGTCATCAAATGGAGCCGGCGGTCTTAATGACTCCAAACGGTGAACTGCTACATCATTAGACAGCTCATTATTCGATGCTTGCTTGGAGACTTCTTGCCAGAGTTTGCCCTCGGACGTTTGAAGCGCCCACAATACCACACATGTCTCAGTCTTTCATAACCGCTGCCACATTGCTCACGGTAAAGATCATTTTCAGTCGGACTTGGGATGTATTTTCAGTTCATGCAGCCCATTCTTCTCCGCAATGGAAGCGTCCTAGAACGTTCAATTAGTCTCACATATCGTCAAGCGTCAGGCCGACACCAAGCAGGCCAACTCACGATCATGCCGTCCCAGCCGAACCACGAGACGAGCCAGGCCAGCGTCGACTGGCTGCCGTGCCAGAGGGTCCAGCGGGGCTCGGGCCTGAGCAGGTCGGCCACGACGGCCCGGGCGTAGTCGTCGGCGTCGTCGCGCCGGACGTTGTGGATGAACTCGCGGCCCTCGATCTTGCGCGCGATGGGCGCGTATTGGCTGTCGGCCGGCAGCTCGACGGGCGCGTTGTCGTAGAGCCGGGTCTTGACGCCGCCCGTGACCACCGTCACGAACCGCACGCCCAGCGGCTTGAGCTCGACGCGGAGCGTGTGCGCCATCTGGTCGATCATGGCTTGTCAGCTCATGCCTCTTTGGCTCCATAGGGTACGATACAGCTGCAGCACATGGGACAGTTGATCCCAGATATGAAATCGTGTCCACACAACACATAAGAATTCATGAGTCTCGACTATCTTCCGAATGGATAAGAGACCAGGACATCTGAACTCACCGCATGAACCGCGGCCTTGGACGCATTATACGCCGACTGGAACGGCAAGCAAAAGACCTCCTGCACACTCCCGATATTGGCCACGACGCCGCGGGCCCGCACGAGCAGCGGCAGGAAAGCGTGCGTCACGACAAACACGGCCGTGACGTTGGTGTCGATGACGCGCCGAAAGTCCTCGGGCCGCGAGTCCGCGAACGGCATGAAGTGGTGAACGCCGGCGTTGTTGACCAGAAGGTCGAGGGAACCCGAGGTGGCGCGCTCGACCTCGGCGACGGCCTTTGCTATTGACGCGTCCGACGTCACGTCCATGGCCACGGCCTCGATCCCGAGCGCCCGCAGCGACTGCATCTTGTCGACGTTGCGCGCCGCCGCGAACACGCGGCACCCCCGTCGGTGGAACTCGGCGGCCAGGGCGGCCCCGATGCCGCCGTCGCTGCACCCCGTGATCAGGACCGTCTTTTGCGCCATTGTTGTTGATTTGGCGGTCCTCGTCTTTCGTCTGCCGAGAAAGGTTTATTCCAGGGCAGAACGGGTCATCGACGGAGTCAGCAAAACTATATGTAGCTGATGGCGATACACTCGGATGTTACATCAGTGGGGTCGAACTAGGGGTTGAACCTCGGTCCAAAATGGAATTGAAGCTCGAGATCGCCAAAGGTAACACGAAGCTTTTATCCACCGTAGACCTGTCAGCAGTGGAAGGTTCGCTTCTGAATCTGCAAGCCATCAAGTTCTTATACTCCCAAGAATGACATAGCGTTGAGGACTAGCAATCATGGCGTACTCCGTTTCACAGGTTATGATGTTAGAGGGTTATGCCAGACATCTGGAGGGTTATGTTTGAGGCTTGAGCGCATAGCTTGCTCACCATGACCATGGATACAAAATTGGGCTATGATAGATGATTTATAGTCATTTTTTAAGGGCGTATAGTCATCGTCTTGGCGAGCAGTCCCGTTCCAACTTTTATACACGTCTGACTACGTATGTCGCACGTTGTCTTGCATCTCATTGGCAACCCTCATCAAACTGTCGCACCTTCCACTTCTTCCACTTCGAGCGAGCGTATGCGTGCCTGCACCATCGACACGAAGTTTGGGTCCTTGTTCCAATGACAGAGAGTCGTCGACCCAGTGGTGTTTCTCCTGAAACAACAATGTCTGGTCTCCCCAACTCCACCAGCCCGCCGTTAGATTTCTAGAAAACACCTCCAAACCTTGATAATCCTTTGGGAGCGCATCGTCTAGTAGGGCACGGATGTTGGGTTTTCGTGAATGGAGGTCAGGTACCCCAAATATGACATTGCGTTCTGGTTGAAGCTTCAGGGAGCCGCCCTTTCGCCTGGCGAACAAGAGGCGCTCCCAGGGTTTTCTCCAGGTCGACTCAATGTCCACAACTGGTTCTCCCTTGCTCGTCACCTTGACCCAAATCCATTCGCTGATGGGCTCTACATCCCATTGATCGAACAAGCCACCGGGCGACTTGAGTAGATCGATTACTGCTGGCTTATTAGTGACCCAAACGGCTACAATGCTGTTGTCCTTGAGATGGCCCGCTAGGGGTATCATGGATAGAAGGTCATGCATTTCCTGCATGTCATAGGCGGTTTTGTAGCGATCCTTTGTCTTCCGGCGGACAGATCTACTAGGCCATGGAGGATCCAGAACTACAATGTCAAACTGGGGAGCCGTACCGAGAAACGCGTCTCTTTGGCTCTCGATTGACCCCAACAGGTAGTTGCTGCCACTGGGGATAATACACGGCTCGGCACCATTATCACGGTTCGTTTCCGGTTCCCTGGCGGGAAGCTTCCTCTTCTTCGACACCACGGGAGCTTCTGTACTGTCTTCTGCGGAGGGCAACTCAGCAATAGGCCTGCATATTCGCGGCAAGCACCAATCTCCTTTGTACTTGTCTGTCATCTCCATGTAGGCATGTCGCACGGTTTCGCAGATCATGAGCTCATCAATGAGTGCCGATGCTGGCTGAGACACGTTCGGCTCTTGCGACTTGTGCGAATTTTGCCACGGCTTGTCCAGCGGCGGGCAGGACACAAGTCGACTGGACGGTGTATGTCCTTGCGTTACTTGTGCGAGCTCAATGGAGCGTGGGATGTCAACCAGGACGACAGACTTGTCCGGGTTGGAGAAGAGTAGACAGGACGACATGATGGTGGAACGAACCGAACATGGTCGTTCTACGGTAAAGATCGGCACTTTTGACAGTGATCTTCACCGGGTAAGGCGCTCAGGGTGGTCACAGTGTGGCACAGTATTATGACTATTGTCTGTAGTCGTTGCGTGCCGAGGCCGTGACTGTTCGGTTCCTCTGGGTGGCTGGCTGGGCGAGGCCCGACACTGTGTCTGTCTTCTTGCTGCTTCTGGGAACCTGGAACTTGGAAGGATTGAGATGCGAGATCGAACGAGACGGGGGGATCTGGCTAGGGGGTAAATTATCAGATTCGCGTGCCCCACGTTGCACCAGACTGGCCCAGGTATTCGGATCGCTTGCGCACGGCAATCTGCTGGATAACTGAGTGAGAGATCGCAATCTTCAATACGCAGGCAGTATCGAAAGTGACGTAGGTTGTTGGTTTCCTTGTTACCAGCTCACAACGGTCGGGTCTCGGTTGCCAATTGACTGGGAACGACGATCATTTTCCCATAGTCGGTTAGCGAAGAGGGACGCACTGGTGCGCCTGGCGGAAGACAATTGTCCTCGCCCGCTGATAGATAGCTTCGTCGGCTCGTGTGCTGTACTGTAGCAGTCGACTGTGCCACTGTCGTGATATCATGTCCGATTCGGCAAGAAATGAGGCAGCCACCAAGTCGCCGCCCGCCCCACGTCCAGTAATATCTCTCGGCCTTCAGGCTCGAAGCAGCCTGCGGACGAGGGGTCTTCCTTGGTTCGCAGACGGTGCATGCGGTGCTAGCCACAAAAGGTCCCCCCATATCCTCCAGTAGCCCGACCTTCAAGGCTCGAGCAGCCCCAATCAAGCCTCGACGTAATTTTTTTAAGCTTAAGCTCATAATCCGCGGTGCTGATGGCGGGGCAACATTGTAAAAGCACTGGTTGGCACTCGCCAAAGATGAGAGCCTGGGAAAAAAGAAATAAATAAATCCATAGACGATACATCTTATTATTATCCATCATAAATCGCAGAATACATAAATAGACATGAATATTCGCATTCTAAGCGCGCGTCTGTCGTCCGCTTTCTGATCCAAAGTGAAAGGTGTGCCGATGAACCGTTGCAAATTAAAAGGGGGTCGTTTACTAGTGATGGGCTAGAAGAGACAAACTCTGCCGCTAAATTGTGCCTCTGATGTCAAAGGCCAGGGGGCTGCAGCGGCTGGGGTTCGACCTTCTGGTTCCAGGTTTTGCCCACCCACCAACCACAAACAAAAGATGCAATCCCAGATGCACCAATTAAATTGACCCTGCCGCTTGAGACAAGCCTCGAAAGATCCACCAGAAACACGGCGTTTCACGAACGAGGCCTCTGTTCCCAATCAATCTGGACTTACACGTACTTTGTACAATTCTCTCCCCCTTCTCGTGCTTTGGAGCTGGCTGTTATCTGCCCTCTTTTCCTTCTTGTTTGGTTCGGCTTTACCCGCTCTTTGGACGATTGCGCCCCTCCAAGATATTCCAGGTTCGGCTTGCTGTGCCGGTACCTAACCTAACCTGTGCCACTTGCTACGGCGCCCAGCATTAGTACATACCTGCTAATGACTCCATTATTATCTATCGCCTGAATCACCAACCTGCCTCCAAACAGTCCCTCCCATTCACTACTCTCTTGAGACTGATTCCTCCTGATTCAGTGACCTGCTCCGCGACTGGTCAAGCATGAAGAAGGATCAATCCTTTTCCCCTTCTTTTCTTCACATGCTTGACTGCTTGCGATTGCTTCCTACCCTCTACCTACCTAATACGTCTAGCTGAACCACGTACCCAGTCGACGACGCTACTGTTTCCACGCGAAGCCCACGATCGGCCGGCCACGATCCCGCACGTAGAAGCGACCCAGGTCAACATCACGCCTTGGAATCGTCTGCTCAGCCCAATTCGCGACTGCTCAAGAATCACAACTCTATTTTGCGCCTCATCAGTACATCCAGGAAAGAAACCGGTGCTCTAAGTCGGCGCGCCGACGACGACATCCAGCACCATGTCGACACTTAACGCGACCGACCCGAGTACGGGAAGTGCCACAAAGTCACAGGGCATCAGTCTGGTCGCTTTTTGTACATCTCTTGCGGCTGCCTCGGTGTCCTTTGGCGTCCAGACGGCCTTGTTTCTGCTCCTGAGACAGAAGCTATCGAGAATCTTGTAAGCCATACATGTCCATGTGCACAAGTACGTACACGAGTAGAGCCCAGCGTACTGACTACCTTTAATAGCAAGCCCAAGACTTATCTCGTACCTGAGCGCGAGCGGACAGATCCGCCACCAGAAAGTCCATGGGGCCTGGTGAATGCACTCATGCACTTTCGAGACCGGGAGATCATGAACAAGTGCGGTCTCGATGCATACTTCTTTCTGCGCTACCTACAAACACTATTGATCATCTTTATTCCCTTGGCTCTAATCATCATTCCCATCCTGATCCCGATCAACTACATCGGTGGCGTTGGTCAGGATGTGACAGTCAACACCACTGATACTGACAAGGGCAACGATGCCAATGTCACGGGTCTGGATACCCTTGCTTGGGGCAACGTCCAGTCTACCAAGACTCACCGATACTGGGCCCACCTCATTTTGGCTGTTTTGGTCGTGCTTTGGGTTTGCGGTGTCTTCTTCGCCGAGATGCGGGTCTTCATCAAGATACGTCAGGACTGGCTCACAACGGCCGAACATCGTCTTCGAGCTTCGGCAACAACTGTCCTGGTCAGCTCTATTCCGGACAAGTGGATCTCGGAGGAGGCGCTTCGGGGTTTATTCGATGTATTTCCTGGTGGCATCCGGAACATTTTCCTGACGCGCGACTTGACCCCACTCCTGGACAAAATCAAGGAACGTGACAAGATTCACAAACAGCTTGAGGGCGCCGAGACGGAACTGATTCGCGAGTGCAAGAAGAGTCAGCTCAAGAAACGCGAGGCAGAAGAGAAGGCGGCGCGGAAAGAGTCCAAGGACAAGAGGCCAACCAAACAGGAAAAGGCACAGCGTCAACAAGCAGAAGATGCTGCAGCAAAAATGCAAGCCGAGAGCGGTGCTGGCGCGAGCAGCGGCGATCACCACGAGGTCCCTCACGGTGTACAAGAAGGATTGGAGGAAGCTCAGGTGATTGAGGAGCAGAGCGGCGAACACCACGACGAGACGGGCCGTCCGTCTCGTGATGAGGGTGGCATTTTGGGCATCCCGGTCCTGGGCACTGGACTGTCCAAGCTGACACATGGTCTTGGTCGGGGAGCGGATGCTGTGGGCAGGACGGGGCATGGCATCATGGGCGGCGCCAGAAACGTTGCCGGCCAGCTTGACAACAAGATCGAGACGACGAACGGCTTTGTGACGATAGCACCATCCAGGCCTTCAGCGGATCGTCGCCATGGCAGGCACCCAAGTGATGACCCTCGGCCGTCCACCGCGTACTCTGAAGCGCACAGGGACGTGTACCCCGCGCCAACCAACACGACCGCCTCTGTGCCTCTGACACATTCGCGAAATGCCTCGGTCAACTCTCAGGGAAAGGTCACGAACAAGGACAGCATCGAGATGAGAACGTTTGGAAACACAACTCGCAAAGCAGGAAGCAATCTGGACGATATGTATGTCAACGATAGAGCCCGGTGGTTCCAGTTCTGGAAGCCACCGGCTGGTGGATTTGCTTCTCCCATCCCTCAGCGTTCCGACGATGGCGAGTTTCCCTTTGAGGAGAAATCTGGCTGGCAAAAATTCAAAGACGCGCTACCTTTTATCGGAAAGAATGACGAAGAAGAGCCTATCGAATATGCCAAAGCGTTCGATGACGAATTCAAAGACGACGGCGTCAAAGATGACGATGAAGAGCGGCCAGAGTGGGAGAAATGGATCAAGAAAAAGGATCGTCCCACCCACCGCCTGGCGAGATTTGACTGGACACCAGACTTCCTGCCAGGGCTTCCATTTGTCAGCAAGAAGACGGATACTATTTATTGGTGCAGGGGAGAGCTGGCTCGACTGAATGTTGAGATTGAGGAGGATCAGAAGCACCCAGAGCGTTTCCCTCTGATGAGATCTGCCTTTATTCAGTTCAATCACCAGGTGGCGGCCCACATGGCCTGCCAGAGTGTGATTCACCACGTGCCTCGACAGATGGCCCCGCGAACAGTGGAGATTTCTCCCAACGACGTTATCTGGGACAACATGGCGATGAGCTGGTGGATGGAATGGCTTCGCACTGGCATTGTCATTGCAGTTGTTGCCGGCATGATCATACTGTGGGCAATTCCTGTCTCTTTCACATCGTCAATTTCGCAGATCGATTCGCTCATCGACACGTACACGTGGCTGGAGTTCCTCAGGGAGAATGCGATCGTATATTCGGCAGTCCAAGCACTCGCTGGTGTTCTCCCCGCCGTTTTGCTAGCTGTTCTGCTGCTGCTCGTTCCTATCATCATGGATCTGCTCGCTGGCTTTAAAGGAGCCAAGACCGGGTCTCAAAAGACCGAGACAGTTCAGCTCTACTACTTTCCATTCCTGCTTGTCCAGGTGTTCTTTGTCGTCTCGTTGGCGAGCAGTATCACGGCGACTCTGAGCGCCTTGGCGAATGATCCTGGCAGCATTACTAGTGTTCTGGCCAAGTCATTACCTAAGGCGGCCAACTACTTCTTCTCCTACATGATCCTGCAGGCCCTCAGTACGAGTGCAGGTACATTGTTGCAGGTCGGTGCCCTGATCAACTGGTACATCATTGCGAAGATCAAAAACAACACGGCACGTAACAAGTGGACGACGAATACGAAACTTCCAAGCGTCAAATGGGGCTCATTCTTTCCCGTCTACACCAACTTTGCCTGCATTGGTCTTATTTACTCGGTGATCGCACCGCTGATTTCGATTTTCGCAATCATAACGTTTAGTTTGCTGTGGATTGCCCATCGATACACCATGCTGTACGTCAATCGGTTGTCAGTTGATACAGGTGGTGTTTTGTACCCACGTGCGCTCAACCAGACCTTCGCTGGGCTATACATCATGGAGGTGTGCCTGATCGGTCTGTTCTTCCTGGTGCGTGACAATGAAGGGAATTTGGCTTGCACAGCTCAAGCAATCATCATGGTTGTGGTGACAATCTTGACGGCCCTTTATCAGTACCTGCTGAACTACTCGTTTGGCCCGCTATTCCGATACCTGCCGATTACATTTGAGGACGAAGCTGTCCTCAGAGATGAAGCCTTCCAGCGAGCCCAAGATCGTCGTCTGGGCTTGATAGAAGAGAGCGAAGAAGATGAAGATTCGCACAAGGAAGGATTGTCCAACGACAAGCGTGGCGGCCTCCATCAAACCAACCTGGACGGAACGGGAGAGAAGCATCGCAAGGGTAATAAGTTTACAAACTTTGCGCCTGTAAAAGGTCTCACGCACGCCGGGTCCTTGGCGTGGAAAGGTGGCAAGGTCATTAAAGACCAAACATATGGCAGAGCTGAGCAGAGTGTCAAGACTGCGACCAAATACCGAGAAGAACGCCGAAAGAAGGATTTGGAGGCTCAGCGCGCCATCGGCGAAGCACTCTATGGTGGTTACCACGACGAAATCGAGGACTTGACCCCGGAAGAAAGAGATGTACTGGTCCAGCACGCCTTCAAGCACGAAGCTCTTCGAGCTCGCCGTCCTACCGTCTGGATTCCACGAGACGATATTGGTGTCAGTGATGATGAGATCAACCGCACCAATGAGTTCAGCGAACACATCTGGATTTCAAACGAGGGCACTGCCTTGGACAGCAAGGTTCGCGTGGTCTACGGCAGAGCACCACCCGACTTTAGCGAGCTGGATTTGATCAACTTGTAGGGTTGGTATTGACCAATCTATCATTTGGGTCATCCGACAAAGCCAACAAATGTGCTTTATACACACATACGGTGCCCGTTTGGGTAGACCATGGCATGTACATATGTATGATACGACTAGTATGACGTACACGGAGTTTGGGAGAAGCGATCAAGAATACATGCTTTCATCACCTATTTTTTCTTGCTTGCTGCGCGTGGTCAGATGCCATAGAGTCGCGACTGCTTTTATAAACTAAGAATACATAGAAACATACGAACTAATTCTGTCATCTCTTCCGCATTTATAGTGATCTAATGTCGTCTTGTTTTGTAGACCTCGCCATCGACTCTCGACCAAGAGCCATGGTTTCCTTTCCCCGTCTTCCTTGGCCTTCTCCCACAAACTAAGTAGTATACATCGACATGTATGCTTACATATCTATACTGGCTGCGTCCGCTACGGCTGAGCTAGCATCGATGGGTTTCCTTACTAGCAATGGTATCGAGTCTAAGGACTCTTTGGGGAACCGGCTCTTCGATTCCTCGCGAGCTCCTTGTGCCCATCACTACCTAAAGAACAACGTCATTCCTCCACTGACGTTTCTCCATTACTCTAGTGCTCGCGGTTCGTCTGTCGCAATACGAAGTTCAGCTCAGATGGGTTCGGGCCGAAAAGAGCAGTATTTGGAATGCATTTCAACGTCGTCAGCGAGGCCGAACTTTGTTCCTGGATGCGCGACAAAGTATTCCCTATATCCGCTGGCTCCGGGCGAAAGAAAGAACGTGGTGGTCGCTAAGGTTTAGCTTCAACAGAATGACATGCCATACAAGTGGTGCTGGCGCCCTTCATTAGTCGTCCGGTAAGGAAAATGACATGCCATGACATGCCATATAAAAGTCTTGGGCGATGAGTAAGTGCCTGTACGGGTGCCTGAAATGCGATGCTTTGATCGTGTTATATATTCTTGAGATATCCCATCCCTTCTGGTTACGGGTTTTATGCTTAGGGAGTCCCATTTACTGTGATAGATCGTTGCAGCAGCGGGTTGTACCCCATGATACGATGCAATCCTACCTGCAGTACAGGTGTTTCAGACACGCCGTGAAAGCGCAGCTGGAGCGCAAGCAGGCTCAGCAAAACACTTCGGAAAAGCAAAAAGAATCCGGTCTCGCGGAAGGCAGCTTTCCGCTATCGCCAGGAAATGAGCAGAGGGATCTGGAGCGCGGAGCTCGGTCTCAAGACCGTGAGTACCCGTGCCACCCTCACGAACAGCTCCACGCTCCGCATGGGCATCGTCCCGGCGAGCTGGGCGTGTGTGATGGAGAAGGCGGGCCCCGGGAAGCCGACCAGGCCATGGGCGCCACCAACCGCCCACAGGAGGAGGTCGAGCCGCGGTATCAACCTTCCGAGTCCGATCGTGAGGAAGAAGACGGGAACCGAGACGGCGAGGAAGAGGGGAGTCATAGAGACGGTCTCGTCCATCAGCATCGCGAGTCCAACGCCTCTCTCTCGCAGCTCACGACGCAGGTCACGGAAGGCACGCGTCTGGGGCGGCGGATGACGGGCATCAACGTGCGCAGGCGCAACACCACGGAGGGCGGCGGCGGCAACGTGTTCGTCGTGGGCTACGAGGGCGACGGCGATCCGCTCGACCCGCACAACTGGTCCTTTGCGGCGCGGCTCAAGTGCACCTTCATTCTGGCGGCCATCGGCTGCGTCGTCGGCGTGGCGTCGTCGATCGACTCGTCCGCCATCCCCGAGGCGGCCCGGGAGTTTGGCGTCAGCGAGGTCGTCGCCTCGCTCGGCACGGGCTTGTTCCTCATCGGGTTCGGCGCCGGAGCCCTGATAGCTGGGCCCTTCTCGGAGACCGTCGGCCGGAATCCGGTCTACATCGGCACGCTGGTGCTTTATATGATCTTTATCATGGCCGCTGGTTTGGCGCCGAACCTAGGAGCGTGGCTGGCATTCCGGTTCATTGCTGGTGTCTTTGGCGCGACGCCTCTGGTATGTGCCGGAGGAAGCCTCTCGGACCTCTGGCGGCCGATGGAGCGGACATGGTCTTTTCCCATCTTTGCCAATGCGTCCTTCACCGGGCCCCTACTCGGGCCGGTCGTTGGGGGCTGGATTGCCCAGTCGCCGCTCGTCAGTTGGCGATGGACTGAATGGATCACGCTGATCATGTCGGGCCTCGTCCTGGTGATTGTGATCCTCTTCCAGCCAGAGACGTACCCGCCGACCTTGCTGAAATGGAAGGCCATACACCTCCGCGACATCACGGGCGAGGAGCGGTACTGCGCCGAGCTCGAGATCATGAAGGAGTCGTTCCTGTCCCGGCTGCAGCACGCCCTCTGGCGGCCGTTCCTGCTGACGGCGCGCGAGCCAATCATCATGCTGTTTGCCCTCTACCTCACCGTCGTCTACATCGTCCTCTTTGGGTTCCTGGACGGCTACGACTACGTGTTTGGGCAGACGTACGGGGTGTCGCAGGGGATCACGGGCCTGTGCTTCCTGGGCATCATCGTCGGGCTGTTCTGCGCGTCGATCCTGGTTCCGGTGATACACAGGTGGGCGCAGAACGACCTGCGCAAGATCCAGGAGCAAGGGGGGGATCGACTGCCGCCCGAGTTCAGACTGTGGTTCTGCATGCTCGGCGGCGCGTTTGCGATCCCGATATCACTGTTCTGGATGGGCTGGACTGCGAGACCTGAGATTTCGATCTGGAGCCCTCTGATGGCAGGCGTCCTCTTTGGCTACGGTGAGATAATTCCCCAGGGCCAGACCACTCTGCTTTGGTTGAGAGAAGAAATTGCTGACTGGATTCTCAGGGATCCTCTGCGTGTTCATCTCGAGCTACCAATATATCATTGACTCGTACGAGTTGTACTCGGCTAGCGCGCTGGCGAGCGTCACCATGATCCGATACATGGCCAGCGGCGGCATGGTCGTCGCCTCGATCCCATTTTATCGGAACCTGGGCGTCGCATACACTTGCACGATCCTCGCATGCATCAGTGCAGCAATGGGTAAGTCGGTCGACCAATGAACTTGTCCCCTTGCGTCGCGTCGAGATTGCGGGGGATGCGAGAAGCAGACCAATGGCTGACGTGTAATATTTCGCAGTGCCGGTTCCTTATGTCTTTTACAAGTATGGCCCTTGGATTCGATCCAAGAGCAAGTACGCCATCACTGCTACTACCAGCAAGACATAAGCGATTTGATATAAGGAGCTGTTGGGTTTCTTCCCCAGATATGCGATATATACCTCGTAATGGCGATAGAGCTGCGAAAAGAGTTCGTTCGTATTACCCGCCGGCTTCCATTGAGGTTGTACTTACTAGGTAGGAATCTGGTCGCGTGCTCATAATAAACCCGGTCAATTATACCCATGACCCATGTGGGGTCTTCGTGCATTCGAACAGCTCGGGGTTGGAACCAGTGCAGATACGAGGTGCATCCAGATGCCATTGCACCAATCCCCCTCCGACCGAGACTGATGATCGTTGATTGTTACCTGGGTGAGTAGGCGAGAGTCCGCGAGATTGTCCAAGATGCCAAGCTCTTCGTCATCGACGTTACGGAATTAACCTCCAAAGCAGCAGGTCAGACGCGGGTGACGCATGTCGCAAGGTGCATATGTGCGCAGGCAGGCAAATCTTCGATTGCTTGCCGCTCCTCTGGCCGCTCTGAGTCGCTGGTGTCGTGCTCGAGGCGAAAGCCAATGCAGTTGGAGTGCAGCTCGCCACGAGAAGCGGAGGCAGAAGCAGCGTGAATTCCCGGGGTATTGTCCTCCTGGGGCTCTAGGGTTCCAGGGTTCTGGCGTTAAGCTTCTCCCAAGCCGCCACGCACGCAGGAAGAGTCACTATACTCTGTTCCATCAGAACGAGGTTTGGCGGTTGGGAGTTGCAGATGCCGGCGGCTGTCGAGTACGGGACGGCGTAGGACGGAGGGCGAATTGATTGCCATGTGGTCGCAGCGCTTGAAGAAGGGGATGAGATACAATTCAAAGTCCTCGACGGGTCCTGGATGGCTCTGGTGGTCGAGATTGGGAAATTACCGAGAGAGGCATTGTGCAGTGCTCATCATAAGCGCTTCTATAATTGGGCGTTCGATAGTCTTCTTTCCCCCGAAAGGACAGGGAATAGCCCCGGGTACAATAAAGGAGCACACTATATGCAGATAGGACGAAGCGCTGAGATCAGGATAGCAGTTGGCAAGAGTGAATGCGAGCGATAGCCTTGATACCCTCGATAGCGGTGTATCTATCCACCTCGTCCACGGGGGGCTTTGCACTATTTGGTGGACGCAGTGCGTGTTGCGATCAGTGCATCCCGGGCTCCCCTTGCGTTCCAGGGCTCTTCATCAAAGGCCGCTTGATGCTCGACTCCAGCGAACGATCGAGGCTGTTCTGTTTTCCCCATTGACCCCCATTGGCGCCCCCCATCCCGACCCATCCTGACCCGCGGCTGCATTTCTGTGGGCTCTGTCTTGCATTTTGGAGGCGACGCGACCCCTGGCCATAACTGCCCTGGCGAAGGAAAGAAGGAAAAGACGGGGCCCGCGATTGCGCCTGTCTGTCCTCACCTTAGCTCGTCTCTCGGCAGTCAACCTTATTAATTAGGGTGCCTTTGCATCCTGCCTGCATTGCGAATTGCTTCTGCATAACAAAAAGGGTTTCTTCTCCTTTTCCCTTCCCCCTCTGAATTCTCTCTCCATCTGATCTGCCTCGTTCCCCCGACTGATCGAACCAGATCTATTGATTCTGTGATTTATTGTTTGTTGTGCTCCGTGTCATCCCTACCATCGTGGACGACTGTAGCGATCCCCTGATACGCCCCCGGCTGTACTCCAACTATATCCGAACTTGCCATACAGAAAGCCGCGCCGTTGGGCGTCTGAAGTCAATTGCTCCGTAACAGTTTACGCGCGTCAGCTCGCTCGACCCCCATCTCGACGGCCACTTTTCTCTCGCCCATCCATTGATTGATTGGGATTGGACAGCGTGTTAATCCGAGCGATCTTCGCCCTCTTACCCTCTCAGCAGCGGCCGTCATCGCGGCATCCTTCGGCGCTCAGCCCACCTTGTCGGTCTCCCAAAGCTCGTCTTCCGGGTACTCCGTACCGATTACACTCGTTTGCCCGACGAAAGCACCGCAACGCTTTGAAGCTTACTCAGGACCTTGGTCGCCAAAAACACACTTCACGCGACGTCTGAGCCTCAGACAACTGGCACCTAAATCCTTCCTTCATCGCTGCGCAAATCCGCTAGCTGCCGCTGCCGATCAATCATAGCTCTGCTGCTACTACTAAGCAGCAACAGCCACAAAGACGCCAAACCAGTCCGCAGCTATTTGTGGAACGAATTGCATATAGCACGAAACCGCTAAACCTTGATAATATCCTCTCCGGATAGCACTGGGTAGAAACACCCGGTTGCCAAAATCCCCGTCGGACTCTCGGTCATCTATTCTTTTGATGCCTTGTGCTCAGCGCCTCCTCCCCGCGCTGTAGAATCGTGACAATGGGCATCTTCGCCAAGGCAGGCCTGAAATGGCTGCTCTCTTCGCTCGTCTTATCATCTCAGGCGCAGGCCTTCTATATTCCTGGTAAGTGCTTGTCGAGATTCATGCCATTGCAGTACACATGCTCGCGTGATTCGGTTGTCTGACATTTCTTTTCTCCTGCTGGCAGGCTGGTCGATCAAGAGCTATAGAGACGACGAACAAATACCATTGTTGGTGAACAAGGTCTACTCCGACAATACGCAGCTGCAGTACGCCTACTACGATATGCCCTTTGTTTGCCCTCCCACTGGAAAGCACTCTGCGGGAGGGTTGTTGAGTGGGCAGAGCATCTCGTTGAATCTCGGCGAGGTTCTGCGAGGCGACCGCATCATCACTTCGGACATTGACTTGACCGTTGGCCAAGACAGCGAGTGTAACTTTCTCTGCAACCAGGAGATCAGCCGAAAGGATCTCAACAAGGCAAAGGAGTTGGTCAAGGATGGGTATGTGGTTGAATGGATCGTTGACAATCTTCCGGGCGCTACTAGCTTTGTGACTGTTGACAAGACCAAGAAGTACTACGCAGCTGGCTTCAAGCTTGGCTATGCCGACTATTCTGCGAGCAAGCCGCGTTACTACCTCAACAACCACCACACGATCGTCATCCGGTGGCGTAAGGCACCTGGCCGCGATGGAGACAGAGGTGGCAAGGTCGTGGTCGGCTTCGAGGTCTATACCAAGAGTGTCGGAGATGGCAACAAGCTTGAGAACGGATGTCCGGCCGATCTCCACAATGTTGAAGAGCACTTTGAGCTCTATATCCCGGCCAATAAGACGACAAACTTTGCCCTCCAGTACCCGGACTCGTCGTACTATCCCGAGGATGAAGTCGCTGACGACGATGCCACGTTGACCATCCCGTACACGTATTCCGTTTACTGGCGTGAGGATGACTCGGTCGAGTGGAACAGGCGCTGGGATCTGTACTTTGTGAACCAGGAGGAGGGTTCCAAGATCCATTGGCTGGCCATTATCAACTCTTTCATCATTTGTGGGCTCCTGACTGGTGTGGTTTCCATGATCCTGGCCAGGACTATCCGCACCGATATCAAAGGCTACAAGGAGGCTTTGGTCGAGGACGGCAAGCTGCGTGTCAAGAGAGGTCGCAGATCGGGCCTCCGGTCCCCACGATCGGAGAAAGGCACAGGCCTGGGCTTGTTGGATCCCGAGGGAAAGATGGAAATGGAGGAGGAGCTTTCGTCCGAAGACGAGGGTCTCGAAGACGTCACCGGATGGAAACTACTCCACGCCGATGTGTTCCGCAAGCCCGCATACGGATACATCCTCGCTCCTCTTGTCGGATCCGGCATGCAGCTCCTTTTCATGGCCCTTGGTCTGGTTCTGCTCAGTGCCATTGGTGTCTTGAACCCGAGCTTCCGAGGTGGCTTCATCAGCTCGGGGGTCGGCCTGTTCGTATTTGCAGGTCTCTTCTCTGGCTACTTTTCGGCCAGAGTTTACAAGAGCTTCGACGGCCAACACTTTGGCAAGAACTCCCTCATCACCGCCACGCTTTTCCCTGGTCTGCTCTTTGGCCTCATTTTCGTCCTGAACTTGTTCGTCTGGGCTCAAGCGTCTAGCACGGCTATTCCCTTTGGCACTCTGATTGCGATCCTGCTGTTGTGGCTCTGTATCCAGGTCCCGCTGGTATACGTCGGTTCGTGGTACGGCTACGTCAAGTCCGGAGCATGGGAACACCCTACCAAGACGAGTAGCATTCCCAGGCAGATTCCGCAACAGGCATGGTACATCAAGAGCCTCCAAGCAGTGCTGCTCTCTGGCCTCATCCCGTTCGCTGTCATCTTCATTGAACTGCTGTTCGTCTTCCAATCAATGTGGCAAGACAAGAGCGGGTACTACTACGTGTTCGGTTTCCTGGCTGTAGTAGTTGTCATTTTGGTTCTGACGATCGCCGAAGTCACAGTGGTGACGGTTTACCTCCAGCTCTGCTCCGAGAACTACCACTGGTGGTGGCAGTCATTCATGGTTGGAGGTGGAAGTGCCGCTTGGATTTTCTTGTACTGCATCTGGTACTATTTCGCCAAGCTGCACATCTCGGGCTTCGTCAGCTCCATGCTGTTCTTCACCTATAGCTTCATGGGCTGCTGCGTCTATGGTCTGCTCACTGGTACAGTTGGCTTCTTGACCGCTTACGCCTTTGTGAGGAGAATTTACGGGTGAGTTCTTTTTCTACTTTTCTGTTCCCAAGGCTTCAAACGACTAACGCCGCATCCAGAGCTATCAAGGCAGATTAATACCTCTGTGGTAATGGGATGATGATGTACTGGGGAAAAAGTCATTATTATAGCGGGATCAGTTTCACTCATTTTTCGTGCTTTTTCTGCAAGCATATAAAACGGCGCAGGTGGCTCGAATTCAACCTACTACAGCGTTCAGGGGGGCAACGAACCCACTTGAGCCAATCAGTCCTGAACGTGTATGGCTTCAGCAATGTTTAATCAATACTGTCTGTACATAGTCTAATATATCAGACCAAATTAAGAAAAGAAATATTACGCTATTCCTTGAGTACGAGTGAGAGTTGCACGCCTTGAACACGTATTGCAAGACCATGATGAGTGTGGACACTACTCAAATATGATGAAAACAATGGACAATCATCGGAGTTCATTCCACTCTAGCAATCTACCACACACGCCTTTTGCTATGCAATGCCCCCAGTGGTGGTATTCAAAATCAAGCCACCCCTTCTAGTGTCAAAACCCACATCCCATGTTGCTCTCCCGTTCCTTGGTGGGAGCAGCATCGTTGGATAATCCAAGACTGTATATACCTGCACCCAAACGTATATGTCGGATCTAATGTTTGTAAAAATACGAAACGCCCCAAACTCCACTAGCCCATGCGTCGTCATGTAAAAAAGCTTTTTGACCTCCCCCCGTTCGGTATATACTTTGGAAGGTGCTGTATCTGTCTGTGATGGCCGTCTTCTCTCCTTTCGTCCTAGATACCAAAAACGGTCTTGAGCCTCTCGTACGTGTAGAAGCTGACGGCGACCATGGGGATGACCTTCATGTAGCCGATGGTTAGGCCGACGAAGAAGCCCTGGAGGCCGCGCTCCTTGAAGATGAGGCCGGCGGTCTCGCCGATGCGCAGGCGGTGGCCGTCGCCGACCGCGCCGCCGACCTGCATGCGCCGCCGGATGACCTCGAGCGGGTACGAGACCGTCTGGGAGACGGCGCCCGAGACGCCGCCGGCCGTCAGCTCGGCCCAGGCGCGCAGCGGCGCCGGCTTGTCGGCGGGCGCACCCGCGGGCTGCGGCAGCGTCGTGTACTCGCGCACCGCCGGCAGCCGGAACACGTCGCCCGCTGTGTCGTGCGTCAGGAACGACATGCCCGCGTACGGCACCATGCCTAGAATCGTCGTCGAGAAGCCCCGGTAGAAGTTGATCAGGCCGTATCGCGGCGCGACGGCCGACTGCGCGGCGCCCACAGTGGCCGCTGCTGTCGCGGATGTGGATGATGCTGATGCTGTCGCCGCCCCCCTCGCAATGTTTCCGGGCTGTTCGGTGTAGATCTTCCTGCAGATGTCGGCGAGCCCGGAGCTCCTATGCTTGGTCTCGAAGGCGAGGCGGACGCGGATGACCTCGAGGGGGTAGGTAAAAAAGACGGAGGTGACGCCGGCCTGGGCGCCGGCGAAGAAGCGGCGCCACCAGGTCTCCTGGGCGGGCGAGGAGATCATGAAGGCGCGGAACTGTTCGTAGGCGACGAACTTGATCGCGGCGTAGGGGTAGATCTTGAGCAGGGTGGCTGAGTGGCCCCGGAAGAGGCCGGCGACGCCGTTGCCCGCATAGATGTCGCGCACCGCCCGCCCGAAGCCGGCCCACGAGTTCTGGTACTTGGCGAACTGGGGGTTGCTCGTCTGGAAGAGGATTTTGACACGATCGAGAGGTGCGACGGTTGTCTTGGCCTGGTTGGGAAACAAGTGTTAGTGGTCTGTCTCTCGTCGTTGTGTCTGCGGAATGTCCGATCTACTCACAGCACAACCTGCCAGCCCACCAGCAACACCCGACCGTATCATGTAGTCCATGCTGTGCTTATCGGGGCGCTTCTTCCTCGGCTTCACGGGCGCATCGACGTCGTCTGGTATTTGCGGTGGGGTGTCGGGGGCTCTGTCCCCTCCTCCGGCAGTCATGACGCCCCCAGCCTTTCTAAGGGCGCCGTCCATCTTGCCGACGATGCTGTCCGCGTGACCTTCTCTGGGTATGGGCGTATCGGACATGAAAGCATCTTGCGTCGGCATTCCACCCTCTCTGTGTTATGTGACGCTCCTCCCTTTGCTTGCGGTGCGGGAGAGTCTGGGGGGTTGCTGCGGTGTCGCTGATCGCGTGAGCTGCGTAATTACGCTCTCCTGGCGAATTCTTCTTCCGGCTCGCAGGGCTTTGCGCTGAGGCCTTTCGAGGGGAACAAAGAAAGAGTAAGCACGGAGATGGGCCGGAATGTGGTCGGCTTCCTGTTCTCTTCCCTTCTGTATGTAAAGCAACAAATACTCTATGGCAGAAGGAAAAGAATGAGCAAACGAGAAGAAGGCAAAAAAAAACCCAAGAGGCTCACGTTACGACACCAAAAGCACACACCGATCCGGGGAAATGTGGGCATTGGAAATAGCGCTGGAGGAGGAAGGAGAGGCCCTTGTGATTGATTGACTCGGCTCTCAGTAGCGCGGGTGTCCGGAGCAGCCAAAGGCCAGACCCCTACGCTAGCCGGACGTCATCTTCCTCGTTCAATCTCCACATTCTTTTGGCCCTCAGACCGAGGTTTGCCGAGCATTTCCGGGTTTCCAGCTGCGGAATGCTGATAATGATAAGAAGAACTCCATTGCCCATTCCGTCTATTTGCACCTCGTTACCCCATGCTACGTTTTCCGTCTATCCCAATGGCCTCATGAATATATCAATAATCTCAAGCAAATAATGAATCGTGGTGGACGCCAAATCGAGTCGGCTTCTGCTTGTCTTGACAGAACGTTGGGAATGAAGCCATTCACACGATAGATGTTAATGCGCCCAGTCTGCTCTTGCAAGGCGATATGATCGATGGCCACCAAGGAATAAAAGTCCAATAGCCGCCAACCAATTGAAGGTTCTCAATCAATCCCGCTGAGCTCAAGGTTTTGGAGTATATCTAGGTACCCTGAGACTAAGCTCCACGCCCCACCATTTGAAGTTTGTGTGTATACCACCAATTCATCAAGCAGTGGCATTCGAAGCTCGAATATGTCATCAGGCAAGCCGTCATTGTGTTCATATGCTGTGAGGGCGGCTGGCGCCGTCGCCGGCAAGGCCTGCAAGATGTGCCACTCCGGGGCATTCGACGTATGAGTCCAACGTGCCCGTGGTGGTGGAGTGTAGCGGCTCTGCTCGTGGAAAGGAATTCGTGGTTCTCCGGCGCCCATGAGCTCTAAAATTCCCTCCAGAAAAGAGAGTACCAGGCGCCGTATCCTCCTCCAGGAGACCATGGATGCACATTCTTGAAGGCCGACGGCCAAGAGAACACCGATCTGGGTTCCAAGTGGTGTCCAGAGAAAGAGAGAGTTGCCGCTGTTGGGGTGTAAAGAGCTGAGAAAAGCCATTGTTGCTCCAACACAGATGAGATGATAGACACAAGTTCTATAATGACACAGGGATGGTTGGTCTTGTCACGAAAAATGGGACCTGGAGACATACATGATAAACTTGGAGTTTTTGCTCATCTCCAGGAACGAGAGCCAGACGAATGTCCCAAAAAAGACCGCCCAAAGAAAACATGATCTAGAATCTCAGGATAAAAATTGAATTTAGTTGTTGAGTCTCGCCCCGGATCATAAAACGCGAACTCACGTGGCCACTGCGACTACCATATAGTGTTCCTGCTCACCCAGCGTACCAGCAATCACACTTGCGAGTGCAGCTAGGGTCGCTATAACGTAGAGCCCTCCCCTGAACCCCAGTATTGCTCCGGTCTGGGTTGTCATTGAAATGTCCGACTGCTAAGTGGATGTAAGTAAGATTAGGCAAAGCAAGTGTTCTTATACAATTGACAGAAAATAAAGCAGTTGGCTGATTTTGAATTGCGGAATGAATGTGTTGACTTGATATGGAATCAGCTTCGCTAGCTGCTGAGAAAAGAGCTTTGAGGAGATCTTTTGAGGTCCAAAACCAGCGCTGATCAAGTTCCGGCGATCGCGTGAAAGGATCTGCCAAAACGCAGAATGGAGAGGATCTGCCATCCCTCCAATCGCATCGCATCGGACGTCGAGATGCCCGCAATGGCATCTTTCTGGCCAATGTGACCTTAGTTGGCCTATGACGCATCGACGAATCAATACACCTCAGTTGAAATACGCTGCCACCGCCCTGTCCTGTTTGCTTCTCTCACTTCTCAAACCACGCCCAAAGTAGAATAAAGTAGGTCAAAGTATATCGATCCCTAGCATTTCACTCTACTATAATACAACAAATACTCCTTGTCACATTGGACAAGGCGATCTAGTTGAGAGGAATCACGGAAATGACATATGTAATGGAAACCCAGGTCTTTGTCGGCTATCTTCTCGCAAGCTGCACCTGGTCGTATACCTTTAAGTATCCCAGGAAGGTATGCGCCGGACATTATGACCACCACGGGTCTGCCACGCATGAGAGGTTTTCGTGTCAAATACAGAAAAGGGGCAGAAGAGGTTGAAGAACGCGCATATGATCCTCTTGATCGATACAGCAATGACTTTCGAGCTCTCCATTTAGCAGCTACCGATGTCAACACGTATCTCTGAGTGAAAACCACACCCTGACCTTAGTGAACATTATAAGCAAAGCGCCTTGGGCAAACGCTTTGTGTACATCGACTCGGCTCAACACGTTGAAAGCCATAAGTGAAAGCTTGAATATGACATGCAATGTTCGTTGCCAATACACATGCACTAAACTAGGTACCATTATTGGGGAAGCCAACTTTACACCAGCATAGTATCGATAGTTCAGGTCGAGGAAATGTCACGGCTATAAGTCTCAAGTCATGCAGCGTATCGTCAGCGATTCAAGGCTGGGCGTTGGTTTCAGATAGGAAGTCGCTCGTCCTCGGCGCCCACAAGAATTCGCAATCCGTCAAGGAAAGACAAGAGAAGGACCCTTATCTTCCTCCAAGAGACGATCGAGACGCATTCTCGAAGGCCGACGGCCAGAAATATCCCCAATTGAATCGAAATCGGCGTCCAGAGAAGAATAGAATCGCTGTCATTGCCGTTTAGGGGCTTGAGGAAGGTCACTACCGCTCCAATGCACACAATATGGTAGATGCAAACTCTGTGCACAAAATCGAAGGAAGGTTGTCAGTCATACATGTTGAGATGAAGACAAACTGTTCCATCACACTTACCTTAAAAACCTGGAATACTGAACAGTTTCTAAGAAGTATAGCCAGATAAAAGAAGCAAACATAATAAACCACACCAATATAGTTCTGGAAGAATGCATGTTAGCTATTTGCCACTCCGCAGGAGACTGCAAAGGGGGAGTCACATAGCTGTGGCAACCGATAGCTGGCCTCTCTGTCGCTCAAGTGTCCCAGTAATCAAAGTGAACAGTGCAGGAATTGTCGATGCAACATAAAGCCCTTTTCTCAAAATTGGCATGGTTGTAGCGTTGAGTGACATGACAGGCGAAGTATGAATAGACTGCTCATGAATGCAAAAGTGAAAGGGCAAAGCTTGGAGCAATGAATATGGATGAGATGCAGTGGTCAGCGCAAAAGGAGGAAAAAGTATGTCTGTCCATTCTTCAAGTATTATATTTGATGATGAGACGCTGTGAGGTTTTGTTGCTCTTATTACAATCAGGGCGGTAGCGGCTTCCCTGGCTTAGGTTCAAATCAGCATGGCTGCGTTGGCTGTCAATGGCGACCTGACTGGTTTATCCAGTCTCGATATCTCTCTGCCCTAGTTTGTTACTATGACCGTGCATACTGACTTGCAGAGCTGGCTGACAACATGGTTTGATTGGTGATTCTGAACACCGCTCGTTTGGGGACCGTGTTCGCACCGTGTTGGCACCTTGTTTCATTACCGAATATGGAAGACCGAGGTTTACCGAGCAATTCCAGATTTTCAGCTGCGGAATTTTAACAATGATGAAAACATTATTGCTTATTTAGATATACTGAAAGGTATGAATTATCAGGCAACTTCTGGAGGTAAGTTACATCGCGTTCAGATTGCTCCTGCAGACCAAACGTTGGTCGTCGATAGTAGCAACACCATCTGCTGGCAATTGCTTTTATAGTGAATTCACTTGAACTTTGAAAACAGCTCATCAATGCTGGAGTGAGCTTCAAAGATCAACATATTCTTTCCAGAATGAGACTCTTTCCATACACCAGTGTCCAGATATTATGATTGCGCAGCAGATCTCCGGCAATTGTACAACCGCCTCGGCGCAACGTCCGGTTCCGATTGCCGAGCTCACAGATTCTCTTCTGATGCGCTGGCCGGCTGGGTGGTCAACAAGGGCAAAGATAGAGAATTTCCAAGGGAGGTGATCCTGGGAGTGCCTTATGCGTGGAACGTTCCTGTCGACGACGAAGTGTACTGATAGGGCTCATATGTCGGGAGGCGCGCTTCTTCGGCGCCCATGAGGAGTCGAAGCCCATCCAAAAAAGAAATGATCAAGTCGCGGATCCTTCTCCAAGAAAGAAGACAGATACACTCATGAATGCCAGCGCCTAGAAATATGCCCATCTGAGTTTCGATCGGTACCCAGGGAAAGAGTGTGTCATTGGCCCCGGTGCACAGAGTAGCACGGAAGCTCATCGTTGCCCCAATGCAAACGAGATGATAAAGGCACGTTCTGCACAAATCGTCAGTTATAGCTCCAAGGCAACGCATGACTCGACATACATCACAAATCTCGAGTCCCTGGCAGCCGCCAAAAAGGATTCCCAGACAAAGAGAAGAAACAGCACTATCCAGAGCACATAAGATCTAAAACGTTGTAAAAAAATTAGTTGTTTGCCTTTGCCGAAGGAACAGAGCGCAACTTACGCGGCTATGCCAACCAGCATCTGATCATTCTCCTTCACAAGTGTTCCGATGACTGTAATGCCCAGTGCGAGTATTGTCGCCATAGTGTAAAGACACCTTCTCAAACTCAGCATCTCTCCAGCCACGAGTACGCTGAGAGCAGACAAATGAATCAGATGTTCGATCTGGACCAAGGTATCTATATAAAGCGGATTTCTCGCACGCAATCTAAAAAAAGAAATTTTGAAAAAAAAAACTGATGATATTGTCTATTTGTTTGATAGTTTCTGATATGGTTCCAAGCATGAGAGGAAATTTTGCAGTGTGCCGGAAGAAGGAATGAAATCCTTTTGAATGCAGTTCTGAGCTCAAAATATCAGGTAGATACCTACCTACAGGAGATCTCGGCGTAGCGTCTTAGCTTAACACTGCCTCATATCTGGTACATCAAATCTGCGCGCCTCCAGATGCCGTGAACCAAAGAAGGCTCTCGCGACCAATCACATGGTCTTCTCCAAGGCGATATGCAAGGGTGGTAGCTCGTTTATGGAACCTGGTTCTTCGGTAGGGCATCGACGCCCGCATTGGTCGAAAATGACAACTCTGCACAACATGCTAGCATATCGGCGACAGGGATTCTCTTCAGACGAAATCTCACTAGGTTACGGCTGTTGCGCGTCAGATTCGATACTGAACTTTCTAACCGGTCTGAGTTGACCAAACAGATGGCCCAAAAGTCCTGCCGCATACATGGCCGTATTCCCCGGCCGCCACGAACGGGCAGAAAATATCGAGGCCAAACAAGAAGGAGACGAAAACCAATTAACCGAGTTCTTTTGTACTCTGACAGAAAACAAGCCATTTTGTAAAAGATAGACCATATTGTAAGTTTCGCTTCATTATATAAACATTCATTAACAAGCTTAGTTTCATTTTGGTCAGGACGGACTCTCTAGGTAAATTTCAGCTATATAACTGGTGGCATATACAACAGCGAGTTATTTACCCGGCGTCTGGCATTCATTTCGAGCATCCCTATATTTTGTTTTGGAATCTTTGGGTCTCTTTGTACCCGTCTGTAGACCATCGATGAGGACACCATCGGGTTGAGCGCCATGGTAGTATGGCAACATCAGTAAAATCTGCCAGGAAGAAGACAATGCCAGGTATTTTGACCTTCAAAGACGATCTGGCCCGGACGCCACACTTGTGAGTGGTTGAGGATCCTCGAGTTGGGCAAGCTGGGCTTCATCCGCACCCATCAGAGCTCGAAGTCCGTCCAAGAGGGCCAGCAGCACACCTCGAGTGCTTCCCCATGCGACTAACAAACACTCTTTAATACCAATGGCGAATATAATACCAATTTGGGTCCCAAGGGGTATCCAGAGGAAGAGACTACCGCTGCCGCCAGTTTGCAAGGAGCTGAGAAACGCCAGTGTTGCTCCGATGCACAAGAGATGGCAGATGCATGTTCTGTACGAAGACACGTCACTTGTCAGGCTTGTGTTCGAAGTAAGAAGGTTGGATGGACGTGCTCGAAAGGTAGATAGAAGGAGAAGTCGTGTTGAGCTTTGAAGAGGTGAGGCGATCGGTGAGGGAGCAAGAACCTACATCACGAACTCTGAGTCCTTCGCAGCCTTCAGGAAAGAGAGCCACACAAAGGCACCTAAGAGGGCGAACCATAGCAGGCACGACCTAAGGATCGAGAGACAAGGTCATTAGGTGCGCGCCTTTCTCCCCAGTGTGCAGAACAGAGCTTACACGACTACTACCATGAACAGATGCTCGCTCTGCTTCGAGGTCGTGCCAGCAATTGCAATGAGTAATGCCGGTAGTATGGAGATGACGTAGAGTCCCCTCCTGGGGTGAAGCATCACTGCCTTGAGCATCGCTGCAGGTGAGGGTATACCACTTGCTCGTATATTGATTGAATAGGACAGAGTTTGTTCAGAGAGTAAGCAAAGATGCGAAATGAATATTAAAATAAAGGCAAGAAACGGTTTCTTTATCCAAAGCTCAAAAGTTTCTCCGCATTTCTGAAGTGGGAAATCTCTGAATTGAGGTGCTGCGCCTCGCCGTGGCGAGTCGCACCACCCAATATCGTGAAGCCCTGGCCTAGTGTGAGTCCGATAGTAGCAGCTTGCATCGCGTGTTTACAAAACTGTCAGACACTGTGCCAGGAAAGACATCACCTCAGTCGGGCATCCATCTTGACCTACATCCAAACCCTTGCCGGCAGTATTCGCATGGCCAGCGACCCATCAGTATGGACTTGAGTGGGTAGTCGGCGCCGTGGACACCCAGAAAGTCTTTTCAAGTATTTTGCGCAGGCAGCGTGCACCAGTAGATTGGTAGCAATGAGAAAAGTCGAATCAGAAAGAGTTCATCTATTTATGAGGCATTTCAGTTTCTCTGATAAAATTCATCGTTTTCATTCGCAGTGACTTAATATCTCGTCGCGAGTGGACATTGGCGCAGAGCGCGAAGATTGGCCCTCTTATCCTACTATTGAGCAGAGTAAATAGGACTCTCGTAAGTAAATCTTTAAAGGACAGGAAATAGCTAGCAGCTAGTATTAGTCCGCTGGAAAAAAGAAAAGAAAAGGCCCGTCGTGACTCTGATCCAGGTTATAGCCGAAATGAACACTTTTTAAAGATTAGATCAGCGTGCCAATTTGATCAAGGACAATTCGAGACTCCATGTACCGTAGACTACTAGGCGTTGATATATAATACCGCAATACAGAGTGTGCAAAGAAATTTATAGTATGATTTTATACTCGGGCTCAACCCACATCACAAATTGTCCACCGACACATAATCATCATTGGACTTAAATTTCAGTACATCACATCAATTGTTATCAAGTATGGCTGGGTATGTAGCTGTTATTGCTAAAACAGCTGATCGAATAAAACCTTACGACTTATAAGCAGCGCGATCTTCTTTATTCCTGTACACTGCTTGTCTACTGGCTGGTATCGCCAAGATTACATTGGTCCATATTTCCAGATCAACACGCATCATATTTCGTTCAATCGTTTATATTTTTGCATTATAAAGTCACTAAATGGAAACCTACAAGTAAATATTATAATGCTTTGAGCATCCATGTAAAGCCTCGGAGACTTTTCATTATTGCGTCAAAGATGAGTGAGGAGCCAGCGCAAGCATGGCGAATGATGCTTCCAAAAGCCATCAACAAAGAAATTTAGTCCTGGAGCTGGACATCAGCGAGATCTGAATGAAACTGTTTTGCTTGGGACAATAGCAGAGGTCCAATATGACTAGAAAAGAACCAAGCTATATCTAAAGTGTGCTCTAAATGGTCCGGCCCGAAATTGTATAGCTACACTCTACACAACGGACCTAGCGTACTCAAAGCGAGGATATACATGCATCTCTTTGTCTTCCACCTGCAAAACATACAAACATGACTTTATGATACAACCCGTGCACCCACCACCCAGCCAGCCCTTTCATAATCGACTTGTGGCTCGAGAAGACAGAACATGAAGCAATAGACTTGGTCATCTCGGCTATTGCGACGAGCTGGGGACGGATAGCTAGACAAACATCTGCTTTGGCGAGTATGTCCCATGCTTTTCCCATTGGGTAAATCGCATGTCCGGGTTCAAAAGGCTACTTCGGTGGCTAAAAACTGTATTATTGCAAGACGAGACAAGATCAATGGCGACAGGCCAACCTGATATTAATGACACGATCAAATGTTTGTCGCCCGCGAAGCCACCTGGCATGTGTTGTATCGTACACGATTGGCTGCGAGATCGTTCTCATGCATTGGTATTTGTGCATCGTCGCCATCCAGGAGGAATCGTAGTCGGTCTCTGAAGAATAGCAAAAGGCCGTGGGTTTGCCTCCAGACGACTGCAGCACATTCGCGAAGACTGACGGCGAAGAACATGCCAATTTGAGTTGCGATAGGCATCCAGAGGAAGAGCGTATCGTCGTCATCGTCGTGCAGAGAGTCGAGGAAAGTCATGGTAGCCCCGACACAAAGTAGATGGTATATACAAGTTCTGTATCATAACAAGATTTCGTTAAATCCCGCCAGAAAAAGGGAGTAAATCTATTAGACATACATGAACAGCTCAGAGTCATCAGCGATCTCGTGAAGCGATAACCAGACAAATAGAACAAATAAGGCGAACCATAAAAGATACGGACTGGCAGAATATATGTTAACGATAATACCCCAGCCGAAGATATCGGATACGGACTCACGTAGCGACGGCGAGCAGCACATGATCGCCTTCTTTTCCAACGGTGCTAGTAACCACGATGACCAGTGCCGGTATAGTCGATGTGACAAAGACTGCCCTTTTCAAGGTCAGCATGACTGCAGACTGCACTGCCATACAAGAGTCGTTATCGAGTTGATGTCTTGGCCAAGGCGAGAGAGAGTATGTTGAGCCGAAGTTAAATGACCAAGGTTAGGTCAATCTGATGGATGGGAACACATAGAAGTCGTCAACAGGCAATAATACTGCAGAAAAGGCAGAAAACAGATCGTCTCACTCTTGCTCAGCTTTAAGTACTTGATTCGAACTTGGAATATAATTGGATCCCCAACGAGTTTAACTGAGAAGAGGACCGGACCGCTAGGTATGCCAGGAACAGCGCCCGTCTGGCCAATGAGGTCACTGCCCTGACCTATACACACGCCTCCCTGGTGGCCACTAGAAGTTCCTTTACCCATTAGATCCCGGGACGGGCCCGACCGGTCATTTTGGGTTGTGTGGGCCCTCCGCCCAAGTCGAGGGCGGGGCGTTTCTTGGGCCAAAGTAGCCAGGAGCCCTTCTAGGCCAGCAAATCCTCAGCCCCTGAGCCGTGTAAGTAGTCTGAGCCTGACCTGTTAAGGTGACAATAGTTGGCGAGGTAGGAATGGAAAATGGCCCAAGCGTGGCTAGCCAGCTTGCAAACACGCGGAGCGGCCAAGAGGGGAAGATTCAAAAGAAACCAATTTGTTGCTGCTTCTGTCGCGGCAAAGGAGATGTGATTGGAGAGGGAAAGTCGAGGTGGGTGCCATCCATGCATACCTAGCTGTTTGGCAGCGGCTGTCTCGCTCCCATTCGCTCCACGGGGGCATGCCGCATACCTTACTTGACTTGCTGCTCAGTGCTCACTGCTAGGTAGCTGGTAGCAGTGCCTGCCCCAGGATTTTTGCCCCACCGTTGTGAATTTTGAATTTTCTGTTACACACAACTCGAACTCCATTCGCGCCCAGGTAATGCAGGCTAGGGATCTCCAGCGGTGCATGTGGGGGTTCGTGTCCTGACGCATCTACAGGGTTCACTGCCTACGCTAGAAAACTGACCCCACACTTTTGAAAATGCTTCTCGAAACTTTTCTTTTCCTGGTCGATGACAGCACGGGAATTTGCCCACTGGATCGTCCCTCGGAAACTTCAGACGAGTGGCCGTTGGGTGGATACCATTCAGCCGGATCGCCCAACGTAGCATGACACGGGCCGGCTGTTGACACGAATTGAGAAGTCTGGATCTCCAAACTGTTTTCTGGCAATTGATTTGGATAGGTAAATGTCCCTGAGTCAAGACCCGTCACAATAGTGCTTTTCAACCAGAAGGGGGGGAAAGAGAGGAGAAGATGTTTATCTGTTCGAGGAGATGAGCACCAAGCATACTGATAGGCATATTTTATTTTGATCAATGTATTTACGTTCTCGAGACTAAATTCATGTCTACCAAACCCTAGGTAGACTATGATTGTTCTCTCATGTCAGCCAAACTGCAGTGCTTTTGCAAGTTGAGTCTGTTTACTAGGACCCTCCAATTAGCACACCTGACAAAATATTACACAATCTCCCCAGGGCAAAAGTCGAGTACCGATGTAACTCGTGCGGCAGATTCACATGTCTGCGGCACTTCCTGTCTGTGGCATGGTGTAGCGGAAGCTTGCAAGTATCTGTGGTGATGTTACCCTAGTCGACTTGGAAAAAGCAGGCCACGAACATTCCAATTTGGGTCTCGATCAGGACTTAGTGGGAAGCCGAGTCGGGCGGTGCGGAAAGAGTCGAGGATATATGCTGTCGCTGCAATGCACACGAAGTGACAGAAGCACTTTCCAAGCGGAATATGACGCTTGTCAGTAACCTTATTGAGTAGTAAACGAACGAAGAGGCCATACTTGATGAACTCGGAAGTGTTGGAATTTTTAGAATAAAAACGGGTGATGGTTACTGCCGTCTAGAGGGACCAAGACCGGTAGAACCTGAAGATTCAGATGTGATCACACTGCATCCTGTATTTTTAACGTTCGATGTAGTCAAGCCTTGCAGCCAATTTTCATCCTTAGTTCTTGGTCAGTTCAACGGTGCATCTCTTTTGTATCTTTGAGGTGGACAGTTCATGATCCCTTACGTTTCGCGACACCAAAGATATGTAGACAGACGTTGATGGCAGGCCTATATAAAACAGTACGAGAAACCAACCAAGAAGGCTCTGAAAACCAGGATAGCAAATTGAGATAGGTGATAGATTACTTGCAGCAACCAGAAGATTCCAATCAAGGGCTCTGTTGAGACCCCCTCTTCACCCTTTTTGTCTCCGAATCGCTATCAGCAGGCAAGTTCGATGGTAACCAGATCCAGACGTCACGCATCACCCATGTGGCGTGCCTGATGAAAAAAAAAAGAAGAAAAAAACCAGAGTCCTTCGGATCGGATGGCATGTACTATGTAGTCCAAATCAGTATCATATGATGCTTAAGAGCAAAACTTGTATGCACGTACTACAACCTGCAACTTGAATTGAAAAGCCAATTGCTTTTCTTACCGCAACAGCTGTGGGCCCCCAAATCGCAAAGACGCATTATTCTCGTCTTCCTTCCTCTAAAAACATGGGCATGATATGCAGTTCTCTCGTGGTCGACTTCATGGGAATTGTGGTTTGAGGAATGGATCCCTATCAGCCGCGGCGGGGAGCTCGTACCAGCATAGAGCGGTACCTGGCAGGGCGAGAAGGGTGGAAAGTCGATGTCAGCGATGCTGTGACTCTTTGGGCGGAGGACACAAGATAGAGAAGATCCTTGGGGGGAAGGAAGCTGAAAACGGATTAATAAGCACTCCTCGAAGTGGAAAAGGCGCTGAACGAGCCCAACCAAGTAAATTACTTGGGTACGACCGCAAAGGACTGGCGCAGCATCTTGCCAAGCACGCGTCATCATTGGTCACCTCGAAAACGTGACCACCTGACATGAAAAGCCGCGACGGATGGAATGAGAGGGAAAGGTTCTGTCATCGATGATCCAACGCATTCATCAGTGACCCCCCAGATCTGCTCTGAGTAAAAGGCAGTGTCGTCGTTCTTCTGCCGGGTCATGATGAAAGCGTCATTTCCATGGTCGGGACTATGTAAGCCACATAACCAGCTTTCCTGACTTGATCGATCTGCTGAACTCTGCTCGAGTACCAATTGAACATGCTGGTGTGGCTAGAATATACCGGGCGCCTCTTCGACACACGGTGAATATTTTACCTACTACTCCCGTGGCGGTGTAGAAGGGGCTTCTCATTCCAGGGTTGGGCGGCATGTTGCACCATCATGTCGTTCTTGGTGTCTATCTTATCGACAATGAAATGATCATACACCATAGCCTCTCGCGCGCTAAAAAGAACATTCTGGTCGTCGTCGTTCACAGCATCCTGCGGTGTGTTCGGGGTGATGTTTTGGACTGCCCGCCCTATTGCAAACCATACATGGCTGGAATGGTGCTCCAGTCCACATGGCATTTGGACAGCAATCTTTACAAGACTGGATCTTCCGAGGTACACCAACATTGTGCTGAAGACAATCATAATGCTGAAGATGCATAAACACAGCCAGTGGCTTTTCATTAGGAGGGTGGTGGGGGCTGTATTAAATGCACTGCCAGTCTTCAGATATTGGTTCAAATAAACCTCTTTCCAGAAAATCTTTTTGTCAATCTAAGAAAGTAATTCTTTGCTCCACAATATGAAATTCGTATGTAAATTATGTACTGTTCTCTATATATATTTATGGTATTTATGTACATGAACACCTGAGCCTGCAGGTTAACGTTCTTGTTCCATTTTCTGTGGCTCGCCTTCTCTTAAAACTTCGCGCCTCACGTATTCATCGCGTCTTGTCAGCTTTGAATCCGAAACATCAAGCTCGGGGCAAATGCGTCGGAGTTATCAGATTCTAGTGGCTAGACTTTCGTAGCTTATAGGCTTTGATGGTCTGTTGTGAAATGTCGTGCTTGAATGATGGACTTTTAGAAAAGACAAAGAGTTGATTTATGGGGCCTGGTAACAAGATCTCGTCCAGATTAAGTTGAAAGGCAGTTGTCAGGTCATTGTTTTATCGGCGTCGACTACCGTCGTTTTTTTTATGTTTACGTGTTGCCAGAATGGACGACGATACGACCATTACGATGTTGGCGATGGCAAATCGACGGTAACACCTTTTTCGTGGTTGGTTTCGCAGGAATTCCTAGGTATATCGCAAGTGGTGTCGTGCAAGGTGATCCGTTATGTAGGAAGCTGTCGAGTCTTAGCGCCTTTAAGGAGTCGTTGTAGCCCGCTTACGGAAGAAAGCAAGCAGTCGTGCAGACCATCCAAAAGATATAGCGAGAATTGTCTGAGCTTTTGGAAAAAAGACAAAAAAGGGCGCGACATTCTATTTTAGATGGATTGCAAAAAGCTATTGATCTTCCACCAGAAGACCAAAACACACTCCTGGAGACAGGTGGCCAGGAAGATGCCGATCTGAGCTGCAATAGGAGTCCAGAGAAAAAGAATGTTGTTATCGCGGGCTTGTAAGGAGTTGAGAAAAGTTATGACCGCTCCGATATATAAGATATGCCAAACGCAAGTTCTAAATTAAGCAAATAAAGCTTTTCGTTAGATTCGCTTTCGAGTTAAGGGAGAATAACGGACGGCTTACGTGAAGAACTTAGAGTCCCGGGCAAGCTTTAGAAAGTGAAGCTATACGAAGATCGCGAATAAGATGAACTACGCCAGGTATAACCTAAAAGCATAAGTATAAGTTGCCAGACTTTCCACGTTAAGCTGAGCAGAAATGAGCTTATATAGCCATAATGAGTGACACTTGGTCGCTTTTTTTTTCCGAGGGTGCCGGTGACTATAATTGCGAGTGTAGGGATTACCTGCGTAACGTAAAGACCTTTTCGTAGACTTCGCAGTATCGTGGCTCGGGGTGGTATTAGGTCGTTGGTGCGGTTTTGAGTAGAATACGGCTGAACCGAGTCAAATTAAGATGGCTTTATTTTGCGCGGGCGGATTGGGAAAGAAGTATATTGAGAATATGAAGTTCGATAGAGAGAAGGAGTTTTTTTCGGGCTCCAGGCGACTATTTATATATTCTAATACAAGATATTTCCGGCAAACTTATGACCTTCGGATAGTTACAGGAAATTCGCAGGCCTAATTTACAGGGATTAAAAGCGCGCGGTTAGGCTCGAGAACCTCGTAGCCGCGTGGCGAGATTTACCGTGAAGTTTCTTAAGTACGATGGTGTCTGCGGTTCTTGTAAGGTAAGTCCGAGGCCCCGAGATCAAAAGGGGGTAACGGAGATAATTGAAACCAGAATTATGCAAAATTATTGGCATCTAACGACTTTTTTCTATTTATTCGCCCGTGATGTCAGGCCTCCCAAGGGTCAAAGTAGGTTGTGCAACAGCCTCTATATATTATTTGAATGCACCGTGATTATGTCAATGCCTACTACGTTGGATGATCTATTTGATTTGAGATCGGATCCTAGACATTTTTTGCTCTGATTGGGTTTTGTAGAACCATTGCAACTGAAGACCAGAACCAATCGAGGTAAAAAGGGGACAAGAACCTCAATCGGTACCTACTTGGAGGCGTTTTCTCTCGGGCTTATCCCTGGAGCTTTTGTCTTTTATGGCGTCGCAACGACTAGGTAGCCCGTATTTGGAGACGAGTATCTACACCGCATTGGTCGTGATGTCTCGCGACCAAGAGATTCCATCGGTACCAGTTCGCAGTCGCAGTCATGCTGTCAGATGGGCCACGCTGGGGCTGGGCTCCCAACTGCGGCCCAGCCATCTACCTAATGGCAACCCCCATCTCTTTCACCACAAATAATCACAATCAACTCTATGCCATACGACTTTCCAAATGCGCCTCGCTGTTCAGGAATCTGTGCAAACCATCGATGTCCACAGGAAACTACTTCTCCTGATTTTGGGGTTGGCTGGGATGGAGTCGAGAACAGCACACCATACACACTCTATTTGCACAGCCACGGCACCACGTCAGGTACACTGGTTTACTAAGCTGAGCCTACCTATCCAATATCTGTTGATTCTACACATCTATTCCGCCATGCATCCGATCGACATCAATGAATCATCTGCAAGACCCCTTGAGCTCATAAAGTCTGTTGTGTCACTGTTAACCTGCAATGGTAGTCAAAGTCTTGACGGGAGCGACTGACTGTTCTATTTTCATCGCAGACTTCACAAAATGTACAACATCAACAATGGAATCGCAACTAGAAAGCGCGTACGGAAACAGTGTGCTAGTAACGACAGTCTTGCTGCCCCGATCGCCGGACCCAAAGATCGTGGAAAGATCTGGAAGAACAAAACACGTTTTGACAGGGTTGGATCTCTGACCACCACCATGTAAAGATGTGGATTACAGACCGGCTATCCGACTTTGGGGGTATGGGTCAGGGTAGCACAGCAGGGGTAGTCGAGGAAACAATCTTTTGATTAACAGAGCCAAGCAGCAATGCAGCCCTGTTTACGCTTCGCATGCCGCGATTGACCACTCGTTTCATGTGATTTCCCTTTTAGTAAATGGTCGCCAAGCTTCAAATCATCAGGCTCTTTCACTTCTTGCGGACCAAAGACGGACACGCTTCAAGGGAGGTATGAGATAAAAAGGTTCCAATTCCAACAAACGGAAGCTGAGCATGGATTCTGGATCTCCATGTCACCATTTGTCAGCGTGTCGATCGCTAGGCTCAGCCACCACGGAAGTTTTGTGGTGGCAGTGTGTGTATTGTACGCAACCAAAATTCTTGCTTCGCCTTGTTTTGTTGGTACTCTCAACAGCTTGGAAATGAACGAGCTAAAGAGCCACGTCGTTCTTTCTTATACCTCTCACGGTCCCAGCTCGGATTCCCATCATCATCAAAGTCCGCCCATTGAAAGAAAGAACACTTTTCGTTGCCTGGAACATAACCGCCATGACACATCCAAAAGTATCTCGAGTGATTCTCCTTCCTCCTCTGGACCACCTTCAACACGGCCGGAATGCCACACCTGCATTTCGGCGTGAGCTTGGGGTGTAAGTTGGCCTTGTAGTCTCGATAGGTGACGTTAATTCTCCTGTTTCCGGCGATCGGGTGCGGATCGATAACCTGGGCTGGCGCGATCGAATGCTTCCACTCTTCCTGCATCTCGGCGTGCATGACAAGTAGCGAGTTGTGAGGCAGATGGATGGCGATCTGCCCTTCTAAATCGGGAGCATCTGTACTTTTGTCCTCCGCGTCTTTCGGTACTATTCTCCTCACACGAAACTCGCGGGCGACGCCGAGAGAAAGAGAACCGATGACGGCTCGCGGACCCAAGTACGTGAGCTGGTCGCTGTGGTAGCCGACGTTCTCTTGTGGGCCCGCGTAACAATTGACGAAGGCGGCATTCGGCTTCCAGGCGTCTGGTGACTGGAACTTGAGCTTTTCGCCTCGAGGATATACCGTCTTGATACGTTTTTCGATCTCCTGGTTCACACTTTCCTGGACCAGAGATTTCACTCGAAGTAGTTGGGTAGTAATCTTACGGACGTCCTGAACAAAGTTGAGCATATTTTCTCCTCCGATAAAGCTGTGAGAGTCATGCTGATCAACTAATGATATGTACTTACTGTGAGTCTTGCGCCGTTGTAGAAATATTCATGTTTCTGAATATTCAGCTCCTCGTCCGTCTCCACATAGAAAGTCGAGGTGTGTGGACTTTGCACAACATTATCAAAGAGCTTGAAGGTGATCTTCTCAAAAGATTTCGACTCCTCCAGCATCTCCTTGAGAAGGTCATTCGCTATATCCGTGGGCAGAAAATTGTGAATAATGCTGCATGGCGTATGCTCGGCAATGTCCTCGGGATCATATAAGTGGAGCGTCGTTCCCTTCTTGGACAATAGTCTGGGCTTCTTTGGCGACGAGAGTTCTCCATAACCAGACGTCTGATTCCCTTTGAAGAACTTCAAGGATGTTTGCGAGCCAATCACCGCCGGATTTCGAGTCTTCTTTTCCTCTTTTGGGATGTCCGTGCTGAGAGCTGCAGAGGCAGCATCAACGGACCCATCGTGCTCGAGCAGACAGTCGAGCAACGCCTCTTGGCCGACATTGGGAAATAAAGAGGCTAGGATCGCCAGCTTCACATCTGTCGATTCGCTCTCGTCATCCCCCATCGCGTGTGGTGATGCCTCGGATTTCCGCTTCTTGCCCTTTAGCCAAGTCTCCATGTTGATGCCGAGAAACAACCTCCAAGTTTTGACTGCTTCCTGATATACCCATCACGAGTTGTCGATTTCTCTGCAATAGGTGGCTGGCATGAATACAAGTCCGAGTCTTGCTTGGATATATGAATCTTGCAGACAGTTTGACTCAGACATTCAGACTTTGTCAAACGGCAATAGGGCGTCCAATAATGATGACGCCTTGGTGGTTAGGTCAGTGGTTACTTAACCTAGTGCAATATAGCGGATACAGTTCCGCGGGCGGGCGCCTAGAAGGTCTTGGTACAGCACAAGTCCAAGAAGGTGGGCTGAACCCCAGTCGCAAGAGTAACCGAGGCCCCGCCCTCGAACTCGGTCGTAAACCTGCCCCACGGGGACGACATCTGATAGTAGTGCCGAGTTCGCAAAGCTTCCTCTTTCCCTTCTCTCCACCCGACGACACAATCAACGCTTCTTCTCATTTCCATGTACGACATATTATAACTGCCTCCCACCCCCGCGGTCATGGAGGCGCCTATGCTGGAGTTCCGGACGGCCGGCTTCAACCCCTACGCCGTCAAGTACTCGCCCTACTTTGACTCGCGCATCGCCGTCGCATCCGCCGCAAACTACGGCATCGTGGGGAACGGGCGCCTGTTCTGCTTGGGACTGGGGCCCCAGGGTATACAGGTCGAGAGGACGTAGGTCAGGCGCTCTGATTGAAGCATACAAAACCACAGAAGAGAGAGCCGAAGCTGACACCCCTTCAAAGATTCGACACAAACGACGCCCAGTATGATCTCGCCTGGTCGGAGCTCAACGAGAACCAGCTGCTGGTCGCCTGCGGCGATGGCTCCATCAAGCTGTACGACACCAACGTCGCCGACTTCCCCGTCATGAACTTTCACGAGCACAAGCGCGAGACCTTTTCCGTGGCCTGGAGCCCCGTCACCAAGGACACATTTGCCTCGAGCTCGTGGGACGGCACGGTGAAGATTGTAAGCACATTGCTCTCTCGACTATATCCACCGCCGAATCATATCTCTTGCTGACTTTCACCCAGTGGTCGCCCGCGAGAAAAGACTCGCTCAAGACCCTCCCCGTAGGAAACTGCACATACAGCACGTCCTACTGCCCTTCGAACCCGCACATCATCTCCGCCGTATCGACCGACTCGCAGCTGCGCATCTTCGACCTGCGCACGCCCGTCAGCGCCCAGTACCACCTAGTGAACAAGATCCCCGTGCACGCGTCCCCCGCGGCGCCGCTGCCCCCCGGTCTCGCCCCGCCCGCCATGCCCGCCGAGGTCCTGACGCACGACTGGAACAAGTACAACGACACGGTCGTGGCCACGGGCGGCGTCGACCGCGTCATCCGCACCTTTGACATACGCGCCACGACCCCCGGCCCGACCTCGGTCATGATGGGCCACGACTACGCCGTGCGCCGCCTGGCCTGGAGCCCGCACGCCAGCGACGTGCTCATCAGCGCCAGCTACGACATGACGGTCCGCCTGTGGACCGACGGCTCGACCATGGCGCCGGCCCAGCCCGACGTCGCCGCCCCCAACGCGCCCGTCCGGCCCGGCATGCAGCTCGGCGTCATGAACCGGCACACCGAGTTCGCCGTCGGCGTCGACTGGTGTCTCTTTGGAGTGGGCGGCTGGGTCGCGACCGTCGGCTGGGACGAGAGGGTGCTGCTCTGGGACGCAAACCAGCTGATCCGTGGCAGAGGCTGAATGAAGCAGTCCCGGGAGTGAGTATATATACAAGACAAGCACCCCTGTATCGAATCGAAACAATCGAAACGACAAGGGAAAACAAGACAGATATTATGAGTAGGCCCATCCGATTTCGATCCAAAGATGGCCTATTCGGGGTGGGCCGCAAGTCGTTCACCACATGAAGATGATGACGCTTGCAGAGCACAATCGACTCTGGATTGTCGGATATAGACACTTGAAGGCGCAGACACTCGGTTTGTCCGAACGGCCTGGTTCGCCCCCTGTGAGGTGCCTATATAGGCCAGACTTACCAAGAAGCGACATAACGTGTACTTAACGTAAAGAATTATCAAGTTTGTTACCGCCAAGACCTGCATCATTCCATTGTATTGTTTTCTCGATTTCCAAAACCGCAGATAATTTATTATCTCTAATAATCTACAGTGTTGAGGATACATTGCTGAGCCAAGGAGAATTCCACTTCATCGCTCCACAAGTTGTATATTCCATCAACTGTTCAAAAGGGTGAAGTCATTTATAGTAGCAGTCGAGAAGCACATTCAATTTGTCAGTTATAAGATGGTATTTCGGGTTGCGATTAATAAAAAACTGGTCTAACTTGTAGAAAGTGCCACTTGAAGCGGCGGGAACGAAAACAAAATTGTACAAAGCATCCTTTGGGACAGCGTGGAAGGGAAAATAACCCCTTTAGCAATGCTATTACCTTATCTCCCACAATCCTCCGCATTACACAACAAAAGCAGTCGTCATGCCCTACCGAATGCTTATAACTATCCACGTGATTTCAAGAATATAATAAGCGTGGGGTTCACGTCCTGGCCAAAGCCAATCAATGATCGTCAGAGCTTCTAAGCATCGGAAGTCATCCCCCTTGATGGTCCGAAGGTTTCAAGTTGGGTTATACATGTCCACCGGCTCCAGCAATGAGTCTCTTGCGTTGGTCACCAAACGGGAAATGGTTGATCGTAGGCACTCTATTGTTTTGATGGGGATTGGTCGACATCCTTGAGTCGCAGGATAGGACTCTGGCCTAGTGTGGCGTCCTTGGAATATGATCGCTGTTTCCTATGCATCTCTACTATGCCATCCAGAGTTCTGTCAGAAATGGGCGCAATCGATTTAACCGACGGTGAATACTTTTCATGGTCCTCGGCAGCGTTGGCAGCCTCGGGGCCTTTGACCTGAAAACCGTTGACGGCTTCAGGGCCGTTGACATGGTTGTCGCCGTTGGCAGCCCCGGTGTCCTTGATCTGGAAACCGTTGATGGAATCAAGGCGGTTGACATTGTCGTCGCTTTTGACACCGTTGACTCCATTGTCTCCAAAGATACCGGTGAGACCATTGACATTGGTGAGGCCATTGGCTCCGTTGGCTCCGTTGACATCGGTGAGAGAATTGACACCATTGACTCCGTTGACACTGTTGACTCCATTGAATTTGTTGGTTCCGTTGGCGCTGTTGAGATCTTTGATTTTTGTACTCTTGATGTCGTCGACATTATTGACATCGTCGCCATGATTATCGCCGTTGATATGGTTGTCGTCCTTGACACGGTTGACAACATCGACACCGTTGGCTCCGCTGGCGCTGCTGGTTCCTGTACCATTGATGCCGCCGACATAGTTGGCGTCCTTGACACTGTTGACTCCATTGAATTTGTTGGTTCCATTGGCGCTGTTGAGGTCCTTGCTTTTGGTACCATTGATGCTGGCGACATGATTGGCGTCGTTGGGTCGGATGCCACTGCCGTGTCGCCTGGAACTGCCTAGAGGTGGTTCCAGACCAAATGTACTGTAGAATTCTTCATCTACATTTTTCATTGCGAGACACTGGGTGAAGAATGAGTCGTCAGCTGGTTCCTGGGTTTTGTGTATGTCTACTCCGTTGCTACAATCGTCGGGCGATTTCTCTGGAGATGATACAGGCACAAATTTCTTGTATATTTTCTCCATCTCTTCGTTCCCCTTGATTATGTCCCACAATGAGCCTTCATGCATTGGTTTCTGGGTTTGGTGTATGTTGGCTCCGTTGTTGCACTCCTTGAGCGATTTCGCTGGAGGTAGTTGAGGCACCGATGACTTGTTCGAAGTACGTTCCTGGCTCGAGGTGCGTTCTTTGCTCTTGTCTCCGTCTTTGTGATCTGCAGTTTGTTGGCCGGAACACAGGGTTGAAGAACTTGCAGAACCGCTGATTCTGTCAGATGTATGAAAACTTTCAGCATCGCTCCAAGCTTTATTGCGTGGGTGGTGCGAATAGTCTCCACGCAACTTGGGTCCGTAAATTGGGTCTTTCACTCCGGCGGCCTGACTAGTTGGGACGGCTTCCTTCTTGCTGTCGTTGTTCTGTGGACGCTGAATTCCAACTTTCACACCGCTTGAAGCGTGATCACGACTCGGCTGGATACTGCCACTCCCGTCGAATCGTGTGTCGGGGGGGACCATGGCACCCAGATAGCGGGAGGCATACTAATGCCTCTTGACTATCTGTTTGCCGTCGGCTTCGCGGTTACGAAAGATGTAGTCATGCACAGAAGTGACGGGCCAGAGGAACATGACGCCGAGCCAGCAGAGATAGGTGGCAAAGAGCTGGAAGGCCTGCCAGACCACGCTGGCGCCGAACGGTGCAATGAACTTGAGCCACTCTTCCATCTGGTAGTGGTCCTCCTGGCCCTTGATAAACCAGAGGCTCTTGGCTGTCTGATCGCCCGAAGACACAGAGCCATTGGTCTTCAGCAAACGGCCCTCGCCGTCGACGGGGCGTTTGTCCAGAGTGAGGACTGTAACCAGCTTCACGTTGGCCTGCCACAGGGACAGGGGGACAAACCACAGGGTGAATGTTTGGCGAATGGTCAGGTAGAGCAGGCCGTTGTGAGCATCCATGACGGCCGAGTCGACGGTCAGATCGATGTGAGGGCTGAGGATGCGGTACCACTGGAAGATGTACTTGAGAAAGGACAGAGAGTTGAGCTCGTGGCCAAGTACTTTGGTGGAGAAGGAGGGGACCCGACACAACGGATGGATGAAGAAGGCATCGGGGGTGAAGTATTGATCAAGCGCGTCTTGCTGATCTTTGATGGTTTGCGTGCAGAGGTCCCTGACGATGCCACGGATCTGAGCTGCTGGGCGGTCCATGGCTGAGATCTAAGATTGACTGATTGAGGATGCAGGTATCCAAAGAGCGTCCAGGTAGGATTGAGTCTACAGTGAGCCAAGAAGATGCTAAGCAGATTTGCAAGTGTCGGACCAAAGTGAGTGCAGAATGATGATTGTTGTAAACAAAGTCCGCGCACGTAGGTCTGTCGTGTGGAAGGCACTTAGCAGTGGAAGCTGGAAATGATGTCATTATTGTGTCTCATAGCTCCGACAGGGGTCAGGTAGTTGCCCATGTTTTGACATGTGAGACTGAAACTTTGATCCACTTTCTGGATGACTGGTAGCTTCGCACCCGTAGCCTGTGTGATATTTTCAATTGGGCAGTCTTTTTGGCATACGTTTTATATCGAGCAAGGAATAACGCACCCTTTTGGCNTGCCCATGTTTTGACATGTGAGACTGAAACTTTGATCCACTTTCTGGATGACTGGTAGCTTCGCACCCGTAGACTGTGTGATATTTTCAATTGGGCAGTCTTTTTGGCATACGTTTTATATCGAGCAAGGAATAACGCACCCTTTTGGCACCAGGAACTTCTGAGCCAAACTGATTACGAACTTCTTCCTAGCTCTGGGCGCGTTCGGCAGTCGTGAGTGATGCGAATCTCGATTGTGAATCAAATGCTCATGTTTCGTTGGGAATACCGTCTATCAAAAATCTTTGAAAGACAACAATACGGCTCAAATTGACTAATATGACTACTATAGCCTTATTCGCCTCGTGCGATCACTTGCTGTTTCTTCTTCTTCGTGGGATCGTCTGTCGCATCGGGTCGAGTATGACCCACGAACTCAGACCGCAGAATTCAGTTGAATAGTCTCATGTGAGAGCCAGAGTTTGCCATTAGGAAGA
>JACVEI010000130.1:294493-346250 GCA_018115615.1 Pestalotiopsis sp. DP-2020a | reverse complement strand
GTCGGAATATAAACGTTATACCGCCGTTACGCTACCGATATATATAATAATCGATTTATAAAAAACGGCCGGGTTTTTCGGGAGATTACGTTTGGCTTTCGAGATAAATTCCGAGTTTATAATTTAAAATAAAAAAATAAGGGTTTTTTCGTCGTATACGTTTTTAAGCTATTAGGCCGGGACTTTTTTTACAATAACGGCAATTTCCCGTCGGCTAATTTTCGCGTTATCGCTAAAGGTTTTTAATATTTATTTGCCGGAAACGTCGATTTCGGTATTTTCGATTTTAAATATTACGACGATATCGCNTTTACAATAACGGCAATTTCCCGTCGGCTAATTTTCGCGTTATCGCTAAAGGTTTTTAATATTTATTTGCCGGAAACGTCGATTTCGGTATTTTCGATTTTAAATATTACGACGATATCGCCGCTGCCTAATTTACGGTATATTATAATATCGGTTTTATCCCGTATTTTATTTATTATTTCGACGATTTAGGCCGGCGTACGCCGGACGTAATCGTATCCGGTATAATTACGGATTACGACTTTTTTTACGGCGCTATAATATTACGGTTATTTATTACTAATCCGTTACGCCGCGTATTATCGGTCCCGCGGTTTACTACCCGGCGGTAATTAATACTTAAATTTTAGGCCCGGGGGGTATTATTGCTACTACCGCTACGGTAGCCGCTATTTATTTTTCCGCGATAATTTAGATTTTCGTAATAATCTCCTAAAAGTCCGCTCGAGTTACGGGGGCTTTATTAGTATTTCGGTAGGGTTCCGGAAAAGCGTCGTAAAAAAAAAATTCGATTTTGGCGTAAATATACGCCTCGAAAAAAAGGGAAATTTTTTTGCGGGTTTTTTCGGGGAAAAAATTACTAATTTTTTAAATAATATTATTAATTTTTTTTTGGTATTGCTTCCGAAAGCTGCTTTTTTCGTTGTTATCGCTATTTTAACTCGCGGTACGGCCGTAAGCGTTTTATAAAATTTACGGGTAATATAAACTTTGCTCGAGCCCGCCCCGCCCGCCGTCGATAGCTATCGGCGTATTTATAGCGATACGCCGGCGATCCGGTAATAATACGGCGATAAATTCCGGAAAAATCGCTAGTCGCGGTTCGTATAAAAATAAAGATTATTTGTAAAAACGACGATTCGTGAAGTTACGGGTGTTTTTAGTATTTTACAAAAAAGTTTTTTAAATTAAATAAAAAGGTTACCTACCTAAAAATAATATATAGGAACCTAGGAAATATATTAAAAACTACGCCGCTTTCGACTAATACCTCCGGTTTTTACTAACGGATTAACGGAGCCAAATTTGTTTAGTAAGCCAAATTTGTTTAAAAAAAAGGGGGACAATAAAACGTTCGGATAAATCTTATTTTAATCAAAACTAAAATTATTAGGCAAAATAAAAATAATAAAAAGCGACGGTTTAGCAGCAGTTTTCCGACGGGCTTTTTTTTTTGCTTCCTCGCGCTCGACTCGTTTTAATTTTTTTACGTTATCGATACCCCGCGCGACGGCACGTATTATTTTTTCGTATTATTTTTTTTATTCGCACAAAAACGTTAAATTTTCGCATTTATACGACGACGCTTTTTTTTTTACTTTTTTTAGTTTAGCCTTTAGCTTTATATATTATATCGCGATATAACGTAGTTACTAAAAGGTAAAAAAGCTCGCGTTATAACGCGATAAATTGTTTTTTATATATTTAATATAACAAAACGAGGAATTACCTTTAATATAAACGGCCTTAAATTTTTCGCAGGCCGAACACTTTTATGGCATTTTAACAAGACTATTTAGTATTAATTCTAAAAACGCGTTACGCTATATAGTTTTTTCGTGCAGCCTTTTTTTTTGGTTTGCCGATAACCTTCGGAGCAATATTAAACATAATAGGCATATATTATAAAAACATAAAAAAAATATAAAAAAAATATCACTAGACCTACCGGGACGACCTAGTTTTTTAAGGACAAAAGAAATAAAAAAGGGACTTAATATTACGAATATACACCCTTATAGCCCAGAAATAATATAAAAAAATAGAAACACGGCCATAAAACCGGTCCTAAAAACAAAAACAACTAGGAACAAAACCAATAGCTAAAGGTTACGTAATTAGTTAGATTATTAGGTCTTGGCATCGATCGAAAAAATCTTAGCAATAATCTATAAATTATTGTATTTTAACAATAATTTAGTATTTTAAAATATAAGATTACTAACTAACGTAAATAATCTAAACAAACATTAATAAAGGGATAAATAAATATATAACGGATAAGTTTCCTATATTATATAAACAGTTATTACCTTAGTAATTAATTTAAGCATTTATTTTACTTATAAATAAAGCATTCCAATACGCTTTAACGACTACACTTGTAAATCAGTTTTTCTAATTATTTATTGTTTAGTATACACTTATTTAGTATATTTATTAGCATAAACCCTAGCACCTTTTATACTTTGGTTTATCTTTAATATAATTGTTATATTATAAGTTTTAAATTAACTTAAACTTAAACTTAAACTCAAACTGCTAATTTTGTTTATTAAGCTTTTTAGGTTTATTTTAGTTTTATAAATATAATTATATTTGTTAGTTTAAAAAGATTTATATATATTTATTTGTTTATTAATTATTTTATTTTATAAATAAATAAATAACTTTTATTAAAAATAAAAATATTAAGTATAATTATTTAGTTAGTATAATTAGTAACTAAACTACATATAATTAGTTTTAGTTAAAGCCTTAACTAATTATTGTACTTTTAGTCCGTAATTTTAAAAACTATATATAATCAAACTAATTACAAACTACATATAATTTATAATTAATTAATTATAATTAACTATTAGTTTAACTAAATAGCAACCTTAATAATCGGCCTTATAATTTATATTATATCAAAAAATATACTTACGCCCTAAAATGTAAAGCTCTTTAATAATAAGGAGTTATTATTAAAGATAGGCTGCGATAATCAAATATATCTTAAATTCTGATCCGGATTTATCTTGATTTATATGGGTTTTGTTTTTCCTGCCTTTTAATCAAACAAGAAGTATACCGTCCTGTCTATCCTTATCCTTCTTTCTTCTTAATTCATCGTGCCACGCCACATACATGTTGGCACTGCCAGAGCAGTGGTAATATTGTGTAAGAGACGTCCTCCTTCGCCCAGCACGAAGATGGCGGCGGCCTTTTGTACCGTGACAAGCCGATATGCAATCACGACGAGGGTTCTGGCCCCACTGGCACGTTCCGGGGCCTCCTGGACGAGCTTTTCCGACTGCGAATCCAGGAACCTGGTCGCTTCGTTCAAGAGGAGAACCCGAGGATTGCGAACAAGCGCTCGAGCAATAGCGATGCGCTGCCTCTGTCCGCCGGATAGCGAGACCCCTCCCGAGCCGACGGTCGTGTCGTAGCCCTCGGGCAGAGACATGATGAAATCGTGGATCAGCGCATCACGACACACTGCATACAGCTGGTCGTTGGTAATAGTGGCGGGAGCATCAACATCAGGCAGAACGTTGTCTCTGATGGTGCCCAGAGTCGATCAAGGCAGGGTCACCAAGGGACGGGAAGCGAGTGGGAGAGAATGCCACCTGCCCTGCAAAAGCATGGATTCCTGGGCGACGAGTGAAAGCCGGGAACGATGGGCGAATACGTCGACTGCAGCAATATTCTGTCCATCGCAGAGTATTTGCCCACCATTTGGCTGGTGGTAGAACCCCTCGAGTAGGGAAAGGATGCTGGTCTTGCCGCAGCCTGATGCGCCAACTATGGCCACGAACTGGCCCCTCTCAATAGTCAAACTCAGCCCGGCGAAGACCGGTGTCTTGCCGCCCGGATACTTGAAGCTCACGTTGCGAAACTCAATTTTCATGCCTCCCCCAGAGGCCGTGGAGGCTTATTCGTCGTGGCAGGAAGCCTCGTCGCCGTGGCAGGCCGAAGCAATGCGAGAGTCTCTTGCGTCCAGGATGCGGTTGGACGCCGTCATGACCTGCGCCGCGTTGGGACCAAAGCTGAGGCTCTGGCCGAAACCTTCAGCCGCACTCATGATGGCCATCAAGCAGACGAAAACGGCCACTAGGCCAATGTCCCCGCGCCCGAGAGGCTGGCCGCCGTAGTAGAAGACCAGTGACTGACAGCCCAGGCTGGCACTGTCGCAGAGCCCCAGAATGGGGCTGACCCAGCGAGCCTTCCTATATGCCACTCTGACGTGGTCGGAGCTGAGCCCCTCAAACCTCGCAGCGATGGAGTCCTCGAGCGTCAGAGCCGACACGGTTCGGAAAGCCCCGATGGCTTCGGAGGCGAATTGGGAGCTTTCGGCAAAGACCTCGTCGTTCATTCTCTCGAACTGTAGCTCGTCCCGGAAGCGGAAGTAGCCAGAAACAAGGCACACGGGGGCAATCGCACAGATGGAGACGAGAGCCAGTTTCCCAAGCATAGGCAAGGGCCATGATGATGATGCTGGCAACGATGTTGAACATTGACACGAGCACCATGGCCATGTTGATGCCCATCAGTTCCTCGAGCTTCATTGGGTCATCCTTGAATTGGGAGGCGAGAGTCCCGGGCGAGTGGCCCTCGTCGTCGAAGAAGGCTGCAGGCTGAAAGAGGACGGCCTCAAAATACTGCTTTGGGTACTTTGCTCGGATGACCGAGGCCGCTCGAGCCGAGGTGACGAAGACGACGAGATAGGTGATGCCCGCAGAGGCGGCAAACACTGCCCACATGCCACCCACGAGCCTGGCCTCACACATGAGCTTAGAGGCTCCGTCCTGGTGCTTGAAGATCTTAATGGATTTGGCAAAGAGCTAAGCGTACAATGGCCGGGCTGCCCCAGCTCCCGCTGCGAACACGATTGCAGAGTCTTGCGCCTGTTGGGGCATGATCGACCTCTCAAAGAAGGTTTCAAAACTGTTGAGCAGGCCGCGTCGAGTTTTTCCCTCACATCTAGCGGCTTCCTCGAGGCTGTGATCATGCCCCAGCAGGATGGGGCGGCCTTTGGTCTCTTGATTCGTGGAAGTGACATCCTCCTGGACGCTGTTGGTGCCTGTCCCCAGGGCGGCGTCGAGGGACAACGACAGAGCTTGAGACTTGATAAGTCCTGCATAGAATCCACCACTGATGGAGACCATGCGGACCCGACTCGATGCCCTTGCCGTCCTAAAGAACTACAATTCGGTCTGCACTTCGAATCATGGAGAGCCGGTGGGCGATGACAATTGTCGTGTGGCCCCGAGCCGCTCTGTCGAGGGCTGCCTGCACGACGCGCTCGCCGCGAACGTCTATGACGCTTGTCGCCTCGTCCAGGATCAGGACGGCCGGCTCCGTGACGATTGCCCGGGCGATGGTAATGCGCTGACGTTGGCCGCCCGAGAGCTTGGCGCCGCTGTCCCCGACGGTTGTGTCATATCCATGGGGAAGTTTGCTGATGCTCACTGGCGAATGCTTCCTCGCACGCCCTTCTCACGAGTGCTCTCTTCTGCTCAACGGACTCGTTATGCCAACGAGAACCGAGCAAGCCCCGTGCGACATTGCTGTGAATGGTACCGTCAAACAGTGAAGAATCTTGCTGCACGAGTCCGATTTGAGATCGCCACCATTTCACGTCCATGTCTTGAAGCGGCCGACCGCACGTGGAGACGGATCCCTGAAGTTCGACGAGACTAACATCGTCGCTGCCGCCGTCTCTCTGCTTCTTCTTGTTCTTGTTCTTGTCCTCCCCAACCGCTGCTGGGATGACGTGCTGCTGCTGGAGTGTATACCAGTATCCAACGAGACCAACGATGGCGCTCTTCCCGGACCCCGATGGACCGACAATCGCAGTGGTCTTGCCGGCTTGGATGCGCAGGTCTAGCCCATCCAGGGCCTTGACATGTGGTCTGCTTGGGTAGGCAAATGTGACGTTTTCGAAAACGATATCCTCACCGGCGGATACTTTGGGGGCTCTGACGTTACCCTGTCGGGGCCAGGGTGCGTCAATGACCGAGAAGAAGTCGCAAGCTGCCAGGGAAGCCTTCCCGGGGGCCTGCATCGGCTCCGAGATACTGTCTGGGGAGAAGAAGACGGTGATGGAGAGGAGGACACTAGACCGGTATTGATCAATGCCGCGTCGTGGGACGGAAAGCATCGCGAGACACACTTACACGGTGATGACTCCTACGCTCTCCAGCCGGGCTTGGGTCAAGGCTCGCGCGCCATACCGGAACGTAGGGCCGACGGTACCAACGACCCCAAAGAACTAGACAGATCAGTGAGGGTTGGTATGCATGCTTGAGGATACATGATTGTGGGCTGGAGCCTGACCTACTGTGATTGCGAACTGGATTGAAGTGATGGGACTCGTGCGTTGCGCATGTCTTTGAGCCTCCGAGACGGGGCCTCCGTACTTGTTTGCTGTGCGCTGCTCCGCACCACAGGCCATGATCATGCGGATACTAGCAAAAACCTCGCTGGCCACGGCGGCTGCCCCGTTCTCTGCTCTGGCCTGCAATGCCTGGCCCCTCACGACAAAAGGAAAAATGGCACCCACTATCAGAGTAATCAGAACGATGCCAAACCATGTCACGAGCGCTAGTTCCCAGTTCTTGGAGACGGCAACGAGTCGAGGACGTGGGCGCTCTGCCCGAGCAGCCGCCTGAGGTAGTGTAATCTGATGGCCGACGAAATACGAATCCCAATCATTCGGAAGGCCAGCTTGTGGACGGTGATCAGTACCAGAAAGGCTAGGAACATTGCAAATACTAGGTACAGGCTGAATGGGGTGAGCAAGGCCAGCGCGGGTCGGTGGTAGGGGTGTATAGTGGGCGACAATGTACCAAAGCTCGTCCAGGGTCTCTCTGACCTGGTCTCCAGAGCGAGTGGTGTACTGGTCATCAAAGTTGCCAAAGTTGTTGACGAGATTGCCTCGTCTCGGTCAGCTCGAGCTGGACGGGAAAAGGTGGTATTAGAAGGATAGACTTACCGAACAAGACGTACATCAGTGGTGTCGTCACGCCACAGCTGGCAGCATAAGCAAGAAAACCCAACTTGCTCGCATAGGCGAAGACGCGCTGTATGGTCAGTCACCGGTCGTCTTCGTTTCCGCGGGGAAGCCTTCCTCACCAGGTAGTCTCCAAATGTAGTAGTTCGCTCGGTGAGGGACGTATCCGTTTTACCTTGCTCTGTCTCGAGCCTGCCAGCTGACTGTACCGGGAAAGTCGGCCGTGTGTCATCTTGGGCGGAACGTTTTCCAGCCTCGGGCTGCTCGTCGGCCACGGTAGCAGGTATCTCGAAACGATAATAAGCGATGCGGAGCACCAGGCAGGAATGAAGGGAGCGGGAGGTTGCACGGGAGCAGGTCGAAAACGGGTGCTGGTGACTAGATGATATCGACCGAAGAGATTTTAGAATGGTTCATTTGATTTAACTCCATGGGATGGTCAGTCAATCGAAAAGCCAGTCGCTACGAATCCGACCCGGAGGAGACAGATATATATGCTGAACTGGTCGAGTCCGGAAATTATCGGCAGCATCTACCGCCCGGGATCTGCAATGCGTTCGTGGATACATTCTTCTTTCTGCTACTGTTATTCTTGCTTTCCTCTCACTCTTTAAGCAGGCCATGGTCTACTCTAACTAGAATCCTGTATGGCGGTGCTACGAGGGAAACGTTTGCATGAAAAACCACGGCACCGGGCACCAGAATATCGTCCGGACGCCGCAAGCACCACTATAATAATACTCATGACTACATTAGTCGCACGGCACCAAACTAAGATCTGGCCCCGAGAAGTAATATAGCCCGTCTCCACACCGGCACGGAAGGCTTTTTGTCTCCGTAAGTAATCCCGTAGCTGACATCAGGGTCCGGGGGCAGCAGTCAGTGAGTGAGTGAACGAGAGGGTGCGCGGGAGCCGTCCTCTGTCGTATACGGCACCCCCCTCTTGGTATCTTGACACTCTTGCCGCTTCCTTACTTCTTGACTTCTAGGCACCAGACATGCCCCGGGTCTCCCGGTCCGATAGACCGAGGGCTTGTGCGAGCTGCGCCCAGGCCAAGACCGGATGCGCGTGGCCTGATGCCTCTGCCAACGGCAACCAGATCTGTCAGAGGTTGTCCCCTCCCCTTCCATGGCACTCCCATTCCGGACCCATCAACCAACATGATTCTAGGTGTTCCAAATACAGCCTCACGTGTTCCGTGACCCTCCCAGACCAGGACGGAAGCGAGGCAAGTCTACGTAAGTCGTAACTTTACCTCGGAGTCAGACAGCGAGCAAGCTTGGAGAATTAACAAGCCCCTTTCCGTTACTCGAAGCCAGGCAAAGGATACCGAGCAGAAACTGGACAGCATCCTGTCTCTCTTGGGCAGGGCAGATCAGATGATACCTCAATCAGCACGGGTCCAGCTATAGAGCATCGATAAAGTTAGTCGCAATATAGCTTCACACTGTCAAGCACGGCAGCATGTCCCGACCCCGTGTCCTTGCACGCGCCTCTACATCTGGTGGCAGATATACACCACCCGAGTCTTGATGTAGTCGATATAAGCTCAGGGTATCGACTGTCTTGGGAAGAAGCCGATCAAGCCCTTGAGCAGTACAAAAACGACCTGGTCCCCCAGTTTCCCTTGGTTCCACTGACAGGGTCGACCTGTATCGTGACAAGCCACTACTTCTAAAAACAATCCTTTCGGTCCCTAGGCCGCCCGACCCAGACTGCTCGGCGGCTTTCCAAAAGTTGTTCCGACAAAGTATCGCCCATGACACGGTCGTACTAATGAAGAAGAACATAGAGACCCTACAAGCGCTTCTAGTATACCTGGCCTTGTAAGGGTCATGTCATGGTGTGGGTGAATTGAGACTTGTCATGCTGATATGAGGCACTCGTATCCAAGGACCGATATCTCCTACTATGCCGGCGGCCAAGAAACGAGCCTCGCCCAACTGGCGCTGGGCATCTTGGGCGATATGAAGCTCTGCGAACCTCACGATCCGCCAAGAATTGCCTCTGGATCGATCGTGGTAGATGCAGCTCGTCTGAGAGACGATGTGCCTCATCGGGCTCAGCACACGAGCGACGATCGCCGGGCGGTACTGGGCATCTTCTACATCACATCAGTGTAGGTGCCAAATACCAAATACATAACCGCCTCTGCTCGGCTGACGGCTCGACTACTCACTCTCTCTCATCTTGTCGCCTTGGGCTTTCCAGTCTTCTCGGGAAATCACTGCGCTGCGACTCGATTACGCCCCCTACCTCGATGAATGCTGTAGAGTACTGTTGCTCAGTCGAGAGACTCCCACCGATTCGCTGCTAGTCAATCTTGTACATGTGCAAAAGATTGCGGCCAAGGCACACGAGACATTCCGGGGAACCAGCGACATGGCTGTGGGAATGCCCCTTGCGAATATCCACGCCATGGCCGTCGCCACTATAGGAAAGGAGCTCGATACATATATGCGACACCTGCCCAGCGCCCTGCAGGAAAACAGTAAATGAATTCGTGCTCCGCCCCTAGGGATCCTATCGCTCACGCGCACGGCTAGCTCTTCTGCGCAGCCATCATGCCGCTATACGCATCCGCCTGTTCGAGTCTCAGAACCCAGGCTCTGTGAAATTGCATGACGAGTACACAGACGCTGATGGATCAATACAGTTCTATCCCGGTGGCAACCTGCTCAACCCTCACATTCGTCTCCATGCTCCACCTGGCGCTGGCCATCATCAAGGCCGCCCAGCTGTCGTGCATGGAAGACCGAGAGTGGGATGCAGAAACGGCCAGGGCAGCAAACCTGAATCTGGAACGCCATCTCGACAGACTCAGCGAGTGCTTCGAAGCGGCCAACCAGCTCAACCACCCTCGGAGTATCATCCTCCTCGAAGGAAAGCGCCTCCTCGCTGAGCGTGCTCGCAACTTCAGGTCGATTCGTGAGTGATATCTCGCGAACTCTGGACTTGGTGACAACGCCTGTTTCCCTCCTGCCTCTGCGGAACCCCTGTTCGCCCAATACGCCGAGCAGTACGACCGCTTCAAATTCTGGCAGCAACTGGCAGATCTGACCACGGGCGGAATTGTCCCACGAGGGAAAACTATACTAGGGAAAACGCACGGGTCCGTATACCAAGATGATGTAGTTACAAAGATGGGCCGACCTTGACTGGCGACGCAGTTCGCTCCAGCTACGGGCGGAAGATTTCCAGAAATAAAACAAACAAACCAGACCATGTCCATCAGGTGGAACAATTCAGCTCTGTGGCAGCGTCGCCCATGCCTCAAAGCACCCGCAACGCGACAGAACTGCTAGACTCACCTATATCCAAACTACACGCATGTGACACGTCGACCAACGTCTCGGCCATTCATCGTCGACAGAATCTTCTTGCCCATGTCGTTATCTTTGCTTTGAAGAAAAATGTGTTTTGATTTTCCGCTTTTTAATACATATATACGGGAAAAACTAAACGCCTGCCGCTTACACAACTGACTAATTCAAAGTCAGTCCCAAGTGCCGGAAAATCAAGACCTTCCAGCATTTGACTTTATACCCTTAAATTTCCAAACCTGAACCTCATGCCATGCCAACGGTGCCACTCCGAATACTGCGCTCATATTCTCGTAGTATATACCTCTGCAACTCCTTTATCCTGCAATACATTGACAAAGAAAGGAGCAACGTCTGCCGTGGGCGCCCGTCTAAATCCTTGAAGACGCCGAGCCCCTCTCATGGTCCCCAGCTGCCGCCTTCTTCTCCTTCCGAGGCTTGAAGACAAAATCTGCCATGATTTGAATGTGGTCCGATGGGAAGTGGTAGTTGGGGAATCCGGGAACGCGCTTCAGGTAGTTGTAGTCTGGCGGTCCCAGAAGTTCCGTCGCCTCCAGGCTGTTGGTGGAGTACCAGATGTAATCGATGACGCCGTTGAAGGTGGGAACGTAGTTGGTAAAGGTCAAGTTATCAGGCGTGTTGCGGACGTGGGCATACGCCGAACGGAGGCTGAACGGATGCGAGATGCCGTCTCTCGTGAAGTTTCCATACGAGTGGCCAACGAGGTCAGCGTGGTCAGGGGCGACCCTGCCCCGGTCCAAGAGCTCGTACACGGAGCTGTCGTCTATCGAGTTGTAGTCACCGCAGACCAACAAAGGTATGTCAATGTTGCTCCGGTACTCTTGACTGGATGCCGGAGGTGCGTCCATCTCGTCGGGATCCAACTCCGACACCACATCAGTCGTGGGTGACCTGACCAGGCGCTTCTCGCTCAGGCTGACCGGCAGTCGCCTGGTGTACTTCTCCGACATCTTGGTGACTTGCTCCATCAGGATGCCTGTCTGGACGGCCTTGACATCGGGGAGGTGGCCCTCCCAGCAGAGGTGCGCATTGACGACAATAAAGCGCGCCCCGGTGCTTCGCGACTCGAAGAAGCAAAACATGCCAATATTGTCCTTGGGCATGACTCGGTTGAAGACGTCCTCCGTGGTTTTCATGTCAGGTCGGTTGATAGCCATGCTACGGAAGTCGACTAGTTGCTTGTCTAGTAATATGTATTTGGTGTTCTTGAAGAATATGGCGCAACCATCGACGAGGCCCTGTTCGGTCTTGTCGCGCATGTGGCTCACTCTCGTCTTGGGATAATGGACGCCGCGGTAGTCCAGCTGTGCCAGCTCGGGAGTGAAGAAATTCTCAAACGCATCGCCGGCAATCTCTTGCAGGCAGAGAATGTCTGCATCGCGCTCGCGGAACTCATCCATTATCACTCTCCTCCTGTATTCCCAATCCAGGGCACCGACGGGAGTATAACCATACTGCGTGGTTGTGGCGTACTTGTCACAAAGAGTGTTCCAGGACAGCACACGTATCCGCTCGAGGCTGGGCGATATTCCCTCTTGGAGTGGGATGGGCATGCGCGGTTCCGGGGGCATTGGCACTACATCGTGGTTAGTAAGCACGCCAGTCTGATACGGAACTGAAAACAAGACGAAAGGAGCTGGGAAGTCTTCCGGGGGAGGGGATACAAGGGAAGAAAGGTGAAATGGAATTCTCGCATCCTCGCCTTACCTGGAGCATGTTCCTTGAGGTAGCCGATCAGACCCTTGGTGTCGTCGTCCATTAGCATCTGCTTCATCTCGTTGTTGAGAGGATTCCCCTGGATACCCAGGAGCTCAAGGTGGTGCAGGGCGCCGAGCTCGTATGGAAGATCGCGGATCTGGTTGTTGAATACGAGCAGCTTGCGGAGCGGCGTACACATGCCCAGCTCCGGCGGCAGCTCAGTGAGGTGATTGTTGGACAGATCAAGGTGCCGAAGCTTACGCAGCTGACCGACGGCAGGAGGCAGGTACGTCAAGTTGTTGGAACAGAGGTAGAGCTCCTCAACGAAGGCATAGCGATCAAAGACAGTCAAGGAAATGGCGCGGAGTCCCTGGCCACTGAGATCCAAACTGGTCCAATCCTGGCGATCCTCGTTCTTGTCGACGTTGACGGGACGACCCCTGTCCTCCTCCTCTCCATCGGCCTGGTCATTGCCGTTGCTGTTGTTGTTGCTGGGCGTGGTGATGCTGGCGGGCAGGACGGGCCCAACCCCGCGGTTCTCGGCGGCTTTGGCGCGGGCAAAAAAATGCGGCTGGTGCTGCTCGGTCATGGACTGGTGGGCGCGCCTGCTTTCCTCATAGGCCTTTGCCTGGTCGGACAGAAGCTCACCAGCAAGCTGGCTCTGCTGGTTTCTGGCGACGCCGTTCTGGTGGCTGCTCGGGGTGAAGGGGGCAGCTGTAGACAGGATACCAGAGGAGAAGGCCGAGTTCGCGGCATGGTCTTGCTGATGGTGATGCTGCTGCTGTTGCTGCTGCTGGGCATGGTGTTGATGCTGGTGCTGATGCTGGCCCTGAGACTGGACGTAGTTGTACATCATCTGCGGAGCCATGGCGCGGCCGCCCGGCACGCCATTGAGACGAGAGCCGTGTCCCTGCTGCGGGCCGTACATGATCCCTCTTGCTCTACCCGGTGGCGTGGAGGTGGTTCGTTGCGATGAAGTGCTTCAGGTGGTGACGTGTCCATACGTGGGGTGGCATGGAAGACGCCGCCCGCGGTCGTGTTGTTGTTTCTACCGTGGGTGTGCGAGTGTGCGTGGGTACGTACGGAGACCGCCTCGGTGTGGGAGATGTGTGGGAGAGGAGATCTTGAGGCGTATCCGGGGTCGGCTCGAGTCGGGGGGGAGGAGCTTCCTGGCCTGGTTGCTATTTTGTCGCTGTGTTGTGGCTGGGGGGAGGGAATATGGTTTTTTTTTCTCCCCTGGGTCGGCTGATGATGTTCGCTGTTCGGTGGGATGATTCGAATCGATCGACGCGCCAGGCAAAGGAGCTGCAGCTGGACGGATTGATGATGTTGGTCTATTGAAACTGGTGCTAATGGTGGTCGGCGGGGCAGAGAGAGACAGAGAGAGACGTGCGGCAGGAGAGCAGACTAAGGGTGAAGCATTGGCGTGTTCAGCAACATGCAAATGAGACAAACAATGATGGGTCGTGCTCTTGCTTCTGCTTCTTGTCCTTCTTCTCAATCAGAAATGAGAGGTGAAGGAGGGGGAGGGAGAAAGGAAGCGAGAAGGGCAGGCTGTCTCTGTCGTTACTGCTGCTGCTGGTGGTGTTGCGTGGTGCTGCAATCAATCAATGCTGCAGTGCGGCTGTCATGTCAGGTTATCGCTACAAGGAACCTAGGCAGGTGGGCGGTGGTATGGATTCAATCAATCGATGGAAGCTTTGCGAATGGTTGATCAGACAGATAGATGGGTAAGCCCCGGGAGCCAGGAGCATGGATTCGATGGAGAGCTGATAACTAGGTAACCGTGCTAAAACGGACGTCCATGGCTGATAGTGGGGCAGAACGAAGGTGCGAACTATGTATCAACCCAGCAGACGAGACTTCCAATTGCTTGGGTTATGCAATTGACCGGGAGACTTGCGGACTGGCCATGTATCAGGCTACCCGAACATATTCTCTTCTGTGTCTCTCTCTGTCTGCCTCCTCCTTCTGTTCGAGATACTGCCGCCGATGGAAACCAGAAGAAAACAGCATGGCGGGCGCGCGTGAAGCTGGAGCTTAGTATGGGCGAGAAATAAACTTCACGAGCCGCCTTTGGAGGTTAATATTCTAGTTGATATATAGTTTTATTCTCACATTCCCATACAGCGACACCTCTCTCCATATAACATAATAAATAAATAGAGGGAGCGACGAAGGAAGAATGGTCCATCCTCAATGCTTTCCAGACGGTAAGAGGCCAGTCAGTCTTGCACAAGGAGGTTGCAAGCTAGCCCGAGGCTGGCTAATGAATTGATTGATTGAAGCTCGCGTGATGCTATTTCCCTCCGTAGCTATCGCTCAGTCTAGATCGGCCAGGTACACAGCGCCGGTCAGGTTACGTGATGCAGCAAGGCGAGGCAGCTCAGCTCCTGCGTGTGACCAAAATTGTTCTCTTCCTTAATCATGTATGTGAGGCATGTCAATTGTCTATCGTTAGACTGGTCAGCATCCCCCATGCCACTGCTTTTGCTGTGCGTTTCGGTTCCAAGTTCGTGTTGCTGGCTGCCTGCCTTCGTGAGACGACAGACACTGCTGATGTACAACATTGCGACGCTGTATGATCCAATGCCTCTCAATTTCTTTCGTCTTGCTGATGTTGATGGGTTCGTCTAAATAGTCTTACCGGAAGCTATGCCTTGACCATTTTACTTTATACGGGATAGCCGGCAGATTCGAGGATCCAATGAGGCGCTCGCCCATAATGGATACTCGGAACTAATTACTATCTTGCTTATTACTATTATTGTTCACCACCAACCAGTTTAGGGGAATACGCCCAGGCGCTTCACGACCAACTGGCACGCACAAAGCAGCACAGGACCTCGGTTCGTCCCGATTGCTGACCTGCTTACCCATTCAGATTGGCTTGCGCGTAGACGAGAGTGTTGTGCCCAATCATTGAACCGCCCACGCACGCGGGTGGGAGTTGGCGGCGCAGACCCCAGCTTCGTCTACAATTGACGACGCTTCTTCGCCGTGATCCATAACATGTGCAGCCTCGTTGTGCCAATCTGCCCGCACACTGCCTGGGATGAAAGGCGATGGAAGAGTCCAGACTCAGCAAAGGGCGGACAGCCCTGGCTTTCCCCCAGTTTTCCCCCAGCTCTCCCCCAGCTCTCTCTGGATCTCTACCCGAATCTGATGGGTAGGTCATGCGGGGAAAGACGGCCAGCGAAGCCATCTATGGAAGAATACCCCATATATTCGTATGCATATGAGTGCCTCCTTGCCCAGACTCGGTGCTTGAATGATACTCCGTGCGCCACCTACTTTAGGAGGCAGCGTTCATGTCAGTCTGGCACGGGCTGGAGTGGAATCTCCAGGCTGTCCTCGTGTGCCCAGGAAATCTCGTGTATATTTGTGCTCAGCAGGAGAGCCGACTCTCTTTTCTTCCTGCTCTGTTTGGCGTCTGGCATTCCTTCTCGTCTACTACCGCATAGGCCTGAGTAATAGCAGGCTCAGACCGAGCCGGAAGAGCAGACTACCACCAAGCAGCAGTGAGACAACACTGGCTGGCCCAGACTTCTTATTAGTTGGGCCCACACGTACGAACGTGTTGGGTGGTTATGTTTGCAATGGATATATTCATGCCCGTCGCAAGCACGTATAGACCATCGGTTCACAAGCAGCGGCTGACGGCAGCGGCGGCGGCGGCGGCGGCGGCAGAGGTCAGCCGTGATGGCAACCAAGCCAAGACGGAGGAGGCAGACAGACAACCAGTGGGCGCACCGGGCCGACACGGTGGCTTATCGGCCACATCTGGAAGGACGCGCACCGGGCCCAAGTCCCGTTCTGCATCCCGGTCCAGATCCAAGTCCAAGACAAGGACAAGGAAGAGAGGTATCCGAAGGCGGACCCGACAGCACGGCGGAGTCAATGAGAGCGATTCGGAAAGCACTCATGGCGCAAACAGTGGTCAAGGTAGACAGCCCCGTGGCGACATGCATGAGGGCGACATGGCTACAGGAGACGCGGGAAAGGCGAGACTCGTACCGGCAGCGGCCACCAGGGACGGGGCTCTGAAATCCTCGAGTGCAAACCTGTCGGACGACGATGATTGGCAATCATCGGCGGCGCCCACTAATGATAAGAACAGCGAGAACATAAACAACCATAAAGAAGACGACGACCCGTGGGAGGGGCAGACAAAGGGTCGACGGACCAGCCCCAGTGCCTTTAGCACTCACGGGCCAGGCGAGCCGTCGGAGCCTAGAGCGGCTGTCAGACCAGGAGGCCACCACGCAACCACGCTGAGCCCGAACTTGACCCCCCCTGTAGCCCCGCCAGCCCCCTTCACTACCACCACCGCTGCTGCTGCTGCTGCTGCTGCTGCAAACACAACGGCTCTCCCTCCGCTCAAGACAACATCATCTTCCGCATCGTCTGGTGGCAGACAGACCAACGCCAGCCAACACATCCGTCAGCTCTTCCACAACCAGCACGCTTCGACGGCCGCGCCTTCCAGACACCGTGCTGCCAGTTTTGGTGCTGCACCGGTCGCCAACATCGATCGCCATCCCGTGAGCGGCGCGACGGTCGCCTCCGCTCTCGCTCTAGCTATCGCCGTTGGCCGCAGACGAGATCGAGACAGAGACCTGCCATCCTCGCCCGCGCCTGTCATTGCTGACCCAGTCACGCCTTCTTCGGGTTCTGCCTCCTCCGCGAGGAAAAACAGCGCAGCTTCATCCTCGCGTCACACTGCCCATGGGTCTCTCTCTGCTGTGAGAACATCCGACTTCCAGCCCCTGGCCGCGACACCCTCGCACTCGGGCGCAGCGCTCGCCACTGGCCCTGGTGCTGGCGCTGGCGCTGGCATCGTGCCGTACAGAGGCGCTCAGAGACGGCATCACTCAACCCACTATGCCGCCATGCTGTCCGACTCCCAAAGCTCCTTACCCACCAAGCCCTCGCCCAACAACAGCAACTCTGCTGCCTTCCGCCGCACCGGCAGTGTCTCCTCTGCTTCCGTTTCGGGAGCCCCTCACCTCCACCGCACCGGCATCATGACCTCGTCCGACAACCTCCCCCCTTCCTCCCACGAGGGCTCCGTGTCGGCCTCCAATCTATCGGCCACGTCTAACCTGGCGCTGAAGAACCGGATCAACGTCAGTCCCAAGCCGTTGGTCATCCGCAATGGCCGTACTTACATCCACGACGAGCAGCTCCCGTACCCCTTGCCTGTGGATCTCGCCGAGCTACATCGCCAGTCGCTCCGCACGCTTCTGCTATTCCAGCTCTTTGGTGGCCCCATCATTTCCGATGCCTTTGCTACCAAGCCTCCACAGCGGATCCTCGAAGTCGGCTGTGGCTCGGGCTTCTGGAGCATGATGTGCCATCGCTATTTTGCTCAGCACGGCCATGGGGGCATATCGTTCACCGGCATCGACATTGTTCCACTCTGCGGCACTGGACCCGATCCAAACTCCAAACCCGACAAGGACATGAACTGGCGCTTCGTCCAGCATGACATGCGCCGAGCTCCCTGGCCTTTCCAGGACGGTGAGTTTGACCTGGTCATGGTCAAGGACATGTCATGCGCCGCGCCCGGCCAGTTCTCTCAGATCTTCATGGACGAGTACTTGCGCTTACTCCGCCCAGGCGGTGTATTGGAGATCTGGGAGACGGATATGAGCATGCGCATGCTGAGACCGCACGTGCCCGCGCCGTCGGCCACGCCCGCGCCCGCCGCGGCGCATCCTGCTCCTCCCCCTGCTGCTGCTTCCACCGCCGACGATGACAGCGAATCCGCGAGCGAAGATGAGGATGACGCCACCAGACTTGGTGTTTATGTCGTGTCTGCAAACACGCCGTTGTCGGCGCCGCTAAATCAGTTCCTGGTCGAGTACAATGGTTGGCTCAGCAAAGCTCTGGACAGACGTTTCCTCTCGGCCGTCCCGTGCACAATGATTGGCCCAATGCTCCTCCAGGAAGATGGCCTCATCGAGGTCCGTTCCAAGCGTATGGCGGTCCCGCTTTCCGAGGTCCGCTGGGAGCGCGAGGGCGTCGGTGGTGTAGTCACCAAGGACGGAAAGAGCTACATTGACAGCATGAAAGGCAAGGGTAAAGCTACTGACCACAGGGCCGGAAAAGGGGGCAAGTCCTTGACGGCAGCTCAAGCAGCCATCCGACGCACGGCGCTCGAGACCAGCGTTGGCTTGATCCAGGCGCTTGAGCCTATGCTGCGCGATGTGAGCGGGAAGAGCCAAGATGAATGGGATGGCTGGACGGGGAAGATGATGAATGATCTACTGAGAGACGGCGGCACGAGCTGGGGTGAGTGTCTTGAAATCGGTGCTTGGAGCGCGAGGAGGAAGAGTTGACCACTCAGCCCTTGACGGATGAGGTGCCATACTGGTCGCTGTCTTTGCTCGTTTCGACCTAGAGATCTTAGTGGCACGAATTCAGTTCATCTTTGTCATGTGGATTACATGAGAGACATCGTATGGTCTGCACGCAGGGGTTTCGGTTCAACTTGGAGGGGCGGTTTATTTGGATATATCGTAGCAATGGGTCGTCATGGCCAACGCCACCATTGCGCTATTCGCGGTGACCAGAGGTTGATAGCATCAGGCATGATATGACACGATCGCATATTTATAGACAGAGATACCATGGACTGTATTTGGATACAATCATGGGCTAGACTACATATGCTCGTTTCTTCTTGTGCCTGGTCGCTCCGTTCCTCGCTCAGCTCAGAGATCCCCGTATGCCCTTCTCAGGGTCCGGTAGCGTTTGAGGTAGTATCTAAGTTTATCGTGTCAGCCCACGCGCACAAACCCAGGTTGTCTCGATTAGTGCGCACGAAGCGACTATTCACGAGGAGTGCTTGGGATATCTTGGGGCCTGCAAGCCACCTAGCACGATGGGCCGAGGGGGGCGGGATCACGGCTCGCCGTGTTCAGAGTAGATGGGCAAATCCATTGTGGACTTTTGAGGACTATCATACTTACAGTGCTTCGATTTCTGTCGTCGACGTGGTCAGCAAGCCCAGTCTGGTATATGGTCGGCCAGCAGCCCGATAGGTGGTGCCGACGCGCCCCACGTAGGCCTGTGACATCCGGACATGTACACTGGAGAGGTATAGATGCGTACCTTTACGAACAAAGTCAGCCCTGGCAATACCCTTGCGTATATCCTCCTCCTCTCGCAAGTGAGCGTTTGCCATAAAGGCCTTGTGCAATCGAGGTCGGAAGTAGTCAAAGCCTTGTGGGTAGTCCCGCCCCAGATGAAGCAGCTCTGCGATGCAAAAGAAAAAGGATTAGTCACAGAGCCATGGTCTCTTGAGTTTTTGGGGTTAATCATCTTCTGGTAGGAACCTTTATATATGGCTATAACCTCTCTCCTCAGGGCTGGGTTCGGAGATGACATGGCGCACGATCGGTCGAGCACACGCCTAGGACGGCTCGATTGCAATCTTATTCCTACCGGTCCAGGATGTCCATTGACCGACTGAATGCCGACTGACTGGTAGGCTGTTCTGCCGGCTGGCCTCCACGGGCGGGTATTTACACGTAAATCGGAGGACAGCGTATTCAAATCGATACCTCGCTGACGGCGATCCTCGAGGAGCTCTTTTAAACTAGTCGTGGGGACGGGAGAGTCAAGTAAACCATAGGGTGCATTGCTGCCGGGGAAGATCTGCGCGGTGTTCTGCTGTTGTTGTGAGAGTTCGGAGAGTAGGTAGGTAGGTAGGTACATTACCTACACGGTAGCGCGAGAGCTGCCGGGCGGTCGCGCTGAGGTGACGCCATACTCAGTTAGCCTCGGGCCTTGGAGAGCCGCTCCACCAGCATCCCTTTCCCGCCCAGGGCGCCGCCGCATCTCCGGACACCTCCCGGCCAACAGCGATACACGGGGCGGATTTCGCCTTTGAGTACAAACAAACCTCTTGTGCCCCTAAGGTGTCATTACAAGACCTCCAGGCATCAGGCACTCGGACCTCTCGGCGACACAAATATGGCCACCCCAGTAAGACTTGTGCCGGCTCCGATGCCAATTGGATCTGTCATTAGTGGCCGTCGGAACCGTGGCCTGTGCCGGCGTCTCCCCGCCTGTTCTCGCGGTAGGGACATGCGATGCCTCGCCACTTCTGCTGCTGCTGCTGCTGCTGCCCCCGCTGCTGAGCTGCCGCCTCCGCCGCCACGGTGGCACGGCGACCTCAAGGCGAGAATCGGGAAATGTATCATGTTTGGTTGCTCCCCCTCGCAGGTTCACCGCGCGGCTGGCGTGCTGCGCAGTCTCTCGCTGGACTGGAGAGCCCTGACCGCAGGCAGCGAGGGTTTCCTCACGGGTCGCCGGAGAGGTCTGGAGGGACAGGCAGTGGCCTGGGGAGAGATGGACAGTTTTGTGAGTGCGTCTCGAACTCGACTCGTGAGGGCTGACCCAGTTCGCAGCAGAGCCGGGGTCACGAAGAGGAAAATAATCTCAATCCAAGATCTGTTTCCTCTTCTTTCTATCCGGCTCGTCCCTACGACTGAATTCTTGCCAGCTTGGCCGCCTTGTGGTTCTTGCTTATCTCATGCTGACTGTCTACTCTTCTTAGCAACATGTCAACAATGCTACCTACATACGATACGCCGAGTCCTCGCGTGTGAACTGGATTACGCATCATGCTGCTGTAGATCCTCCTCATGCAGCAGAGTGGAAATCCCTCATGAGTCCAACTGGTGTCGGGCTCATCATGAAGAGTATCAAAGCCGATTACAAATTTGTAGGTTGCAAGCCACTGCGCGGAGTTATCGCACTGGCGCCTGCTAATCAAACCTTCTGTTCGTTGTTCAGCCGGTTGTATATCCCGACCGCGTCTCCGTTTTCCACAAGCTGCGTTCCCTGCCTGGCAAGTCAGACACGTCTCTGATTCTGGACTGCATAATCTTGTCTCATAGACACCATCGTGTGGCCGCACGCACCGAGGAGGATGTCGTGGTGTATGACTACAGAACTGCCACCAAGACAACTCCGCCGCCTTTCGTCCAGGATTTGTTCCGCAGCACGTGGAACCAGCAAGAGGAAGCAGTGCGTTCCTCGAGGGCCAGAATATGGCAACTGATCAAAACCGTGGAGGGGCTCGAGAAGGAAACGTGGGATCGCGAGGACGCCGTCGAGGACCTGGGAGCTGCTGGCACCGCCGCAGCGAATGTTTAACCAAATCAAGTCTGGTTCGGGTTCGCGTTGGGCATGAAACATATATACACATGTATCAGTAGTTCGGACATGCCCCAGACTTGGAGTCGGTCACGCTCTCCCATGCCGCCAATCGTGAGCCGCGGCATGGAGACGATAGAATCTGGCCGCGTGTGATGTTTTTGCACCTGTGGCAGATGGCACTCGGCCCAGTGTCGGTGAGCTTCGGGTTGTATATCCTTGGCGAGCATATATATCTAGACAGTCGATATCTAATGAATCAACCATTTTCAATGGATTCGCTCAATAGTTCTACCAATATCAGAGCTACTCATGTAAAATGGCAAGGGACCACAGTTTCCGAGTCTTTGGTGGGAAACGATCAGTCCGTAGGGCAACTTGGATAAATAAAAAGGTTGCTGGCTTTACTCATAGCACCGAAGTTGATTTCAACAAAGCCGTGGGTGGTCAAGTCGTTGCTCGGGTGTTGCCGTCCACTCTGGTAGTTTCTCAAAACTCGGTCTGTCTTCTTGGAGGATATATATATCCCATGCAACGACTGGCCACGAGCGGTCAAGTTCCAGAGCAGTGATCTGACCTACACGAGACATCCGGACACCCAACGACAGGCAGCCGAGGCGGCCTCGTCGAAGCTTGTGGACGGTTGGTACGACTAGGCCATGCAGCTTGTGGCCTGGCGAGGAGACTCCTGTGACGAGAGCAGGCTCGAGCGGTGTGTACGAGCTATACAGCACCTCCAAACTGGCGCTCTCATTATGTCCCGCTCGATGGGATGAATGTTTGACTACCGTGTGCCCGGTGGTTGCACCTGCATTGATCTTCGCCGTTCAAAGGCGTGATGCCTGCCACGCTGCCTATGCAATGCGATGCCGTGCCATACGCATCGCAAGCTGCCAGACGATGAGTGGTCAGCCATATGACATCCCGGCTTTATTCGTTTTTGTCTTCCTGCAGTGTGACAACGGGAAGGGATAGACCGATGACTGCCGGCTTCATGGCACTCGTTGCAAGAGGGGATGGAAAGCCACACCTCTACTTGGCAGACAGCACGACACCGACAGTTTTCTGTCCACCCCTAGGTAGACAAGTAGAGCACCTATCTTCCTATAGTCCGGTCCCGCACCTACACCACCTCGCAAATGCCAAATGCCGATAGGGCAAGACAAGGACCATACCGAAAACCGCCTAGAGAGAAAGCAACGATGCGGAGGGAGGGGTGGAGCATCAAGAATAATAAGAGATGGCGCATAGGATTACCCAGGCATGTATTTCTACCTATCAACTTGTATTTGTATATATCGCCCGGCTTACACCGAACCTACATGTGAATGCCTCCGGGAAGGCCTATACTGTCGATATGTGGTAAACAATGCATCCGAGGTACGTAGATAGACTTACAGCCATTACGTTGTTAAGCAAGACTTGGCACCAAATATGGTTTACCGAGCCCAGAGATGTAGTTTGTACTTTGTACGGTCTGGCAATGTCGCAGGGGTTTGATCCTAGGAAACAGTCGTCTTTGACGAATCGCTGCCGTTGGTGGCTCATTGCATATCAATCACTTCTGCATGCGCACACTTCTGGGCACTACACGTCCACACCAACGAGCGTGCAATTATTCCCAAAGGAGAGGAGAGCGACGACGATGTCGGCCAGGAACTCATAGGCTATACAGGGCAGAATGGACAGAAATAGGTGGCGAATTGGATGTCGGATTGTCCTACCGCTTGCCTGCCTACATACGCAGCGATTATGGTGGGGAGATATATGAATTGGGACTCAACAGCTGCACTCTCGGTATCCAATGCTCCCAAGGCAGGGATCGGCCATGCGTGTCTAGGTAGCTGTAGGCAGCATGTCGTGGTTCAATTTGATGCTCAGTGAGTGGTTACAACGGAAATCGCATGACTTTGGACGACTCCACCCGAGGCCCATTGGAAATGCCAGACAGTCGATGGGAGGGCCAGTCAGAGACGACGGCGATGCTGGTGAGGGACAGCCGTTGCGCGAGCCGCCTAGCCTACACAGTAGGTTTAGGAAATAACCGGTGTCGGTGGATAAACCTTCCTTGCTCACTCACTTGCGCCAAAGATCTGATGATTGCCGCCAAGGGGTGGGTGGTGTGGAGGGGGGGGGGGGGGGGGGGGGGGGGGGGGGGGGGGGGGGGGGGGGGGGGGGGGGGGGGGGGGGGGGGGGGGGGGAGAGCCCCGCGTTGCTTTCTTTCTGTCACGAATTTTCGAGGCTCGTGATATATAGATCGCTGCCACCTGCTGTGTAAAGGTAGAGAACGGGATAGATTGTGTATTGCTAGGGAGACCGAGAGAGCTCGAAGAGGAAGACAATGACAATCGCATCATAGCAGAACGGCCGACGACATGGTGCTCGAAAGGTTCAAACGTCGACAGAGATATCCAAGAGGGTCATTGGCAGCGTAACCCCACGAAGTTCTACATACCCATAATATGCCTACCACGCGAGCGCAATTCAAGCAAGAAAGAATTGCCACCACACTGACTCTGTAACATATGTATGTCATAAATAGATGAGTCGTATCACGTAAGTTTTGATTCGAGCATCACCCAGCTTCTTAGGCGGGGGCCTCGAACCCGAATCGCTTTTTTCTCTCTCTGCTCTTCGCTGTGGAAGTTTGTTCTCTCTTTCTCTCCCTCCATGTCCTAGCCCCTCTCCGCTCGCGAGCTCGCCTTTCCGCTCAGTACTATGTACAGAGTCCAGGGCCTCAAGGCCAGTATTGGGAGCACTAGGGCCGATGAAAGCTAGAAGGGCCTTTTGCTGGCAACGCGAAAGGAAGAGTGGATGATGAGAGGAAGAGAATTCAACCCGATCCTGACCAACCTCTTACGTGAAAGGCCCGAGGGTTCTGTGGAGTATATCATGGTTGCATACTACGTTAGGTATGGGTATAGGAATATACTGTACCGCTGCCGTTAGTGCATGCGTACGGTAGCTGTAGTACAAGATTACTTCCACGAAGAGAAGGGGAAGAGGAAGAGAGAGAAAACCATGTCATCCCCAGCTATCCAACACCATCCTAGGTTTGCTGGGTAGGTACATTACAGATCACACATACACAAGTATTGGACTTGAGCCTCGAGTCATCGTGGAAAGAAAGTCAAGAGACGGACCCGCCTCGGCGGCCAGAGAGGAGACAGCAGCTAACTAATCAATGTACCTAGCCTAGTGTAGTGAAGCGGAGAGATCCTCTCGTTTGTGCAAAAGGACGGCTGATCGATTTGTCGTTGGTTCGCGCCCGGTGCTGGTGCTGGGTGCTGGCTCGCAGGTTCCAATTTTTTTCTCTTCTTCTTCTTCTTCTCGGTCTTCGCCCACAGCAGCCAGCTTCCAAGGCCCCAAGCATACAGGCATAGCACAAGTTGAGCCTGTTCGAGGGTCTGGAGTATGTAGCCGCGCACAACTGTGTCCGTACGAATAATGCAGATACCTACGTACATCAATGGCCTCTCGAGAGGGAATCAAGAAACCATCAGTACTTTGTGTCTCTTTATATGTAGGCAGTTGCAGCCATTGCAAAAGAAGGCTCCGAGGCAGAGAGAAGCAGGGCAGGCAGGGCAATGACAGCCTCGTCTGTGAATACCACAGGAGTGCGGCAATGTCTATGGCAATGATTGACACGCCAGCTGGCAGCTGCGCACCAAAGAGAGAGCATCTTGTGTCGTTTTCGGACACGGTCGAGCAAGACGCAGCATAAAAACGCACCGGCAAGCCTTTTTGGAACTTTGCACTCGGCGGGCCAGGGTCGAGGTACTTGGACCGAGGCGCCCACAAGATTTAAACATAACAGCATCGCGGCGCTAGTCGGGAATCCCACCCCGGGCGGTTTCCACTACTAAGTACTTCACACCGAGGCGCTCGCCCCCACAGGCCATTTCGTTGTACCCGACCTCCCTCATCAAGTGAATCACTCAAACGACAATATCCAATGTTCTCCATACAGCTTGTATTGTTGATCGGCAGGACTCCTGGTCTGGGTGTCACCTAACCCGACTTGGTATATACATACCTACATACCCACGGGGCACTGGAACGCCATGCTTGCTTGCTTGCTTGCTGCTCAGCATAGGTATGCAACACGGTAGTGAAGCAGCGAAAAAAAAAAGAAGAAAAAAAAGATCAATGGTTGTGTACATAATGCAGCCTGACATATGCACAGCTATTAGTCCCAGTCCTCGCTTTCACATTGCCGGCCTACTTTACCTCAGTGAGGCATGGGCGACGCACACAGATGCACCAGCGTTGACGGGCGCCAACTTGGCTGAATGCGCTACACTTGGGTGCTAATATGTACTAGTAATAAGAGGTATGCTGTTGGTATACCTGGCCAAGCCTGTACCTGGCACCAGACCCATCTTGTGTCTCTCTATTTTCCCGCCTGCTGTGAATGAATTTTTTCTTTTCTTTCCTCTTTTCCTTGATCCATTGTTCCATCTCGTCCCCTTGATGGTCATTCTCACCTACCATCGTAACTTGGGGCATATTGATATACCTACAAGACCTTTTTCTATTCCACCAAGGTATTCTGACCTCCACATAGGTAGGCAGAGACCCTTGGGTATATCACAAGCATTATTGCATTATACTACGGCAGACTTTGAGAGAAGGAAGAAAGAGAACGAAAATCCCTTCCTCGCTCTGCTTAGGGACTGCGTCTTCAAACTTATCAGGCATACTACAAGTACGAGTTACCTCTGTCGGCCTCCGCCAATACCGGGCCATTCTGCTTCTCTCTCTTTTTCCCCCGTCTCTGTTTTTTTCTTTCTCCCTCCTCTCTCTCTTCCCCACACCCAGGCAAGGACTGGACCGTGATTCCGTTTGCTCCGTAATTTTATTACACAGTACACCCTCGCACAACCTCATTCTCCGCTGCCGTGCATCCAACCAAACCCAACCCATCAAGTCCGGGATAGGTAGACGACACTACTTACCAAACCTACCTGCGTACGGTGCACACTAAGGTTACTCTACTACATACCACCAACCCACGCTCCTTCCAAGCCACCAACCCGTCTTCGCCCCCTCCTCCAAAACTTCAACCGCCCATCGATCGCAGGGTATCGCATCTCGGGCCTTGGGTGATTCAACGCAGACCACAACAACCTCCACGACGGCGACGGCGACGACGACAACTTGTTACATATCTCACCTCGACCTCAACCCGTGTCGTTTTCGATCCTTTGCGTCTCCGTCCGCCGCCCCGCTCCCAATGACGCCTGCTCACCTCCCGGGATAATTCTCTGGCTGTTCCGGGGAAGGTCGCTCGCGCCGCCCGCTAAACATCGACAACTCGATCAACAAACATACCGGAAGCTCGCTTGATCGTCCGGTCGATACATCCCTTCAATCGTTCATCTTACCAGTTTCAATCTCTACATCGCCATCTCTGAGCGTTGGAATCAGTTTTGCAACCAACCTCGACCTCGCTTTTCGTCCTACCCCTTCCCGCTGACCCTTTTCACGCTGCGACCGTGCTGCACTGCCCTCTGGCTCTTCGGGTCGGAAGCAGCGCGCCACGAACGTTGATTGTATGCCTCGGTCTTCCGCATCCACCAAGCGACAGCAGGGTGCTCCAAACCAGCGCGATACCAGACACGAAGCCGGCTCTGTAGGCCCCGGCAAACGCATCTCCAAGCAGAAGAGCCAGAACTTGGCCGACGGCGGCCCCAGCAGCGGCACCCCCAACAGCTCCGCGACTCTGCCAGCCTCTCCCGTCCCGCCCGTCCCTGCAACTTCTGCCCTCCTCAATGGCTATCCCAAGCAGTCGGTCGACATGCCTCTGGAGCCTGCTGTAAGGAGAGGCTCTCTCGGGACGTCCTCGGAGGTTTCCTCTGCAGATTCCTGTAACGCCGCCACCGTTGCCGCCGCCCAGGACGACCACCGTCGCATAGACGTCAATGCCACCAAGAACTCAAACGTCCACCGCGACACTGGTCCTTTCGACTTTGCCTTGACGGTTCTTCGTTCTTGCCCCCTGCAGGATACCATCGCCATCCTCATCATTTTGATGCAGATCCCCACGTTCGCCTTGTCCGCCATTTACATGCTGTTCACCTTGTTGACCTTTGTCACAACCAATAGTGGCCTCACCCTGAGCGATGTCTTCGAGTGGAACCTCGGCGCCCCCTCGGTGGCCACCGTCGTTTGTGTCGATGGCATCGTGCTCCTGATCTGGCTCTTCCTTTGGGGTCCCATTCAACATGTCATTCTCGATCTTGCCCAGATGGTCATCGCTCTTGGGCTTGGGGGTGGCTCGACATCGCGCGATGGAGGCTCCCTCAAGAACAGCCTGATTTGTCTGAGCATGATCCTACTCTCACACGGACTGCGTCACACCAGGATGAAGTACTCGCCTGTCGGCTACTTGCTTGGCTCCAGCCGCTTCATGACGCCCGACCTCGACGACCCTCTCGAATCCCTCGAATCCATCCGTGGTTACGACAAAGTACGGTCTGGCTGGATGAACTGGTTTCGAAGCATACTAGCCATCCACATTCTCACTCAGGGCGTCGTCAAGTGTATACGCGACTGGTACCTACGGAGAGAGAGGCGCGATAATCTTGCACAATCGGTTGACCCGGAAGCTGGCAAACTCTACACTGGTGATGCCTCTACTGACGCTGGCTTTTCCACCCCCGACAGCGATGCCGTTTCTGTCCAGCCCCAGTCCGCCTTGAACTCGAAGAAGAAGCGGAAGCAGAGCGCGCAGATTCGGAACCGCCAGCCTCTGTGGGCTGCTATTGCGAGCACCAAAATTGTTGTCGTCAAGGAGTATGAGCTCACCCATAGCGCCGTCGATTCTGCTGGCTCCAACGCCACGGATATCCATAATCTAGGCAATGCGCCGTTCAACAGCGAGGCCAACCAGATCTGGATATCCTACGTTGGTTGCGACGAAGTATGCTTCAACACGAGCCACTTTCCCAATTTCCTCGCTGCTCCCAGTCCCCAGGAAAACGGCCATTCTACGAGGATTGATACGTCTAAACCATTCTACGTGCGTGTCAATCACGCTATTTGGCAGCCCACCCGAATTACCGCCGTCCAGGATTCAAAGCAAGATGGAACTCCAGGTGTCACATGGAGTGGGGATATCTACGGTCTCACGCCCCTGTCCAACTACGAATGCGAGTTCCTCAGCACTGTCACCCACGAGGTCTTGTTCTCCACGAGCGTTCGGACGACGCGGGCCAAGACGGCCGACATTGACGCTTCTGTAACCAAGGCTGGCAGCCCGAACTCTCTCCGCCCCGACTCTCCCACGACAACGCTCAAGACGTCCATCGCAGCCTCTTCGGCCAAGCTGGCCGAGGAGAAATCTCGGCAAAGGGCTCTCCGCAAGGAATGGCACCGGAAAGCAAACGCCCTAAAGAAGGAAAACGAGAAGCTCTCGGCTGCGGTCCAATCCGCGGGTGCCGGAGATGACAAGCTACGGCAGAAGATCCAGCAGAACACGACGCAGCAGAAACAGGCCGAGCAGGCACTGGCCACGCTCAACGCAGAGCTCAAGGAGTTTGACGCGGTGCCCGAATCCCTCAAGTCGGCCTGGAAAGCCAAGCAGAGCACCTACGGCGCCGAGAAGTGCAAGTTTGACGAGGCCAATGCCGAGTTCAAAAGCTTCAAGGCTCAGCTGGACGGAGACGTGAAAACGCTGATGGACGAAAAGGCCAGCCTCGAGGCCAAGAGGAACAAGATCAGCAGCCGCATTGCCAAGGTCGATGGAGAGCACGCGCGCATTGCCGATGCCAACGCCCGCGGGCTCGACGAGGCCGAGCGTCGCCGCCAGGATCGAGCCGCGCTCGAGGCGCAGTTCCTCAGGTGGGAGCACGACCTGCTTGAGAAGGTGGCCAGCCACGAGGCCGAGAGTATGAGCAGAGACGAGATTCTCGTCACCTTGAAGGGGCAGCTCGACGCGTTTCACAGCCAGCAGTCGTCGTTCTACAATGGGTCGTTCGACTTCGCCGAGCCTGGAGTAATGGGTCAGATGCCTCCCACTACGTCGGCGGCGCCGAACTCGACAGCCGCCATGTATGATGCCGCCACGGCCTGGTCCAACAGTGCATACAACGCGTCGCTCTGGGGTCCTTCCCCCCTAGCGCCCGGCTTCGTTCCACAGTCTGCAGCCTTCTCGCCGATGCATTCCACGCCCAAGCGGGGTCGGTCCTCTTCGATGCTCAGCGACGTGTCGGGCTTCACGCAGTCCAGCGCCAATGACGAAGAGCCGGGCCACATGGGTCTCTCCAGTTCGTTTCGCCCACCCCCTGGGTTCGAGTACTCGCACTTTATGCAGGCAGATGCGGATGTGGTCAGCGACGAAAGCTCGAGTGCGAGCGGTTGTGGTAGCGCGAGCGGCAGCGCCGGCAGTATGGGTAGTGATAGCGTCGGGGATCCCATGAGCCCTCCTCCAAGCTAATAAAATTATTTCTTGAAATTGTTTGCTTGCGTGGCTTATTGGAAATGAGACTTGTATGTGATGTTCGTTCTTGCTTGTTCCCCCATTGGCCAATACAGCAGTCGGCCAGGTGGCCATTGTACCTGGGCATGACTGCGAATAATACCATTTTCTCTTGGGCTGGTGAGTTATGTGGGCCGGGGCCGCTCATGGTCATATCCATCTCCCGCGCTGGAGCTTCCACCATCACGATCCATGATTCCTCGGCGACGTCCAACATGCCCGACCCGGGGACGAGCAGATCTGTGGCGTCGAGGGATGTCGAGCACCGGTATGCCGAAAGATTCCATAATGGGAAGCAGTCACAGTGACACCATATGATTTCACGTCGTAATTCAGATCAGGCAAATACCGTAGGTATCCTCGTGTAAAGAACACCGACGTGCTGTCGTGCACATTGACACTGTTGTGCAGAGCATGTTGGGTACTGATCTCACGACGTCTTATGCTTGGAATTACGCAGTTGCAGCGTCCAACGAACTCGTATGCAATTTCACTAACCGTCAACGCAGCAAATCACAAGTCCTTATGTGGCCGTCGGCATGGCATTCACCTGGGCCCATTGCATCCGGGAGTGGCGGATTCCTACCCACGTCGGCACATACCCACCAGCACCAAGGTCGAGAACGATGGATGACTCCTCATGTTGGATATCACATGTTACTTGGACAAGTGAGTCACAAATTGGAGATACACTACACTTCCTGAAGCCCTGAAATATTGGTTTCAGAAACCGCGATACAGGGTCAGCTGACTCCCTACCTAGGAGCACACTATAGAAGTAATCGGTCGCACATGATCCATCGACTCGACATGTATATATATTGGGCACGTTACGTAGTCAGAAGAGAAGACTGCGTTAAAAAAGCAGACCGCCTGCCAGTCCACCCAGCAGTAATCCACCGAATAGAGGGCCAGCCACTGTCATTGTCCTATGTCAGTACCATGTCATCGAACAGGTGTTTGGGATGTGGCAATTTCAGCCGCCTCGTCAAAGGCGAAGGGACGTCAAAGTCCTGGCGTAGGCGATAGGGAAACGTGCAATGTCGGGGGTCAGCTCACATGGCATCGTACCCATTCCACCTCCATAACCGTAACCACATGGCCGATCGTACGCACCACGAGGTGGTCCGTAGCCTCCTGGGTAGATGGGGTCTGGTCGCAAGTGCCTCGCCATTTTGTGGTTCAACGGTCCGGGAGGCTTATAAAATATCTCCTGAATGTACGGACTGAGCCTCTCAGCCCTCTCGACGCCAGCATACGTTGAACCAGGAGGTTCCAGATAGACAGCGCGGCCGTGATCATCCTCGCCCAGATACTGTGGCTGGCCAGTCTCAATGGCCGCCGACAAGCCCCTGCGGAAGATCTGATGCTGCCTGTGCATATCACGCTCTTGCTGCTCTCGCTCCTGCCTCTGCGCTTCGCGCTGCTCGTGGGTGGTGCCCGTGATCTTGTCTTTCATCTTACGGCCAAGACTTCGACTTCCCGCGCCCTGACCGGACGAAGAAGTCGCCGAAGACACATGGCGACGGTGCCCGGCAGCGGATGAGTGATCAAGATGGTCTCCTTCCTCGTCGCTGGTCTCAGCTGCGACGTCATGAATACTCGGGTGCCTTGTCAGCCCTCGAATCCTCGCCCTCTCCTCTGGCGATACGGAATCCATGTAAGTATCATCGTCGTACGGGTGATGCCAGATGGACCGTGGCGGCTCAGCCTTGGTGTCAACGAAGAACTGGTGCTTGGTATTGGGATCAAAACTCCGGACCCAGCCAGTCGGCAATGGTCGTGACTGATCTTCCATGCTCCTGCGGACTTCCGGCGTGATGCCGTTCCTCTCACGTCTTGAGAACGTCGCGGAACTCGTGGCTTCTTCATACGTCGGTGGATTCGGATCAGTCATGGTGGAGATATGTTTTGCAGGTACAATGCTTGGGCAGCAAATGCGAATATTCCCGTGGATGACGGGTGGCTTGAAGAAGATTCCAAGTTCTACATCCGCCATATATACACGTGCATCATGGTCTCGGGTTGGTGCGATGCTGTGACCCCAAAGGTCGGTGGTAGTCGCACTCGACGTCATATTGACGAGGACGCTCATTAGCTTGTCCATTTATACTTTGCTTCCGACAACCATGGAGCTTGTTCATCAAAATGCCGAACGATCTGGCTAATACGAAGACGAGTTCTCTAACGGACACACTGGCGCGGACTCCAGAGAGTGATTCTCCCGGCATCAATACTGCCAGTCACGGAAGTCTCATTTCTGTACCGTCGTGACTTCACTTGCGGGTATAGATAGCAGAGACAACTTACAAGAGCATGGTGACAGGGTGGGCAGAAGGGGACTTCGTACGAGGTACCTCGACCATACTTGTCCATGTGTCTCTGAATACTCCGTACATATTACTTCTATCAACCAGTCTTATAAAAGTGATTCCGCAGGTAAATAGACTCTCGAGGAAAAGAGTCAAGGCAAAAATCAGCACGTAGAATAAATGCACTGTAAATTGCTTGTTCAGTCTGAAAAGAGTGAATATAAAACTGGATCAGAAGTTCAATGTTAGTTAGCGCGGGGAAGTAATTTGGAGCTCTGGAGTGGAACAGAGATGAAACCCCGTAAGCACATATCTTCCAACTACTAAAAAGTCTTCGTGGCTCAGTTGGTTAGAGCGTCAGTCTCATATCATATCTATGACTTGGTTGAACACTTCAAGACATCTGAAGGTCGTGAGTTCGAGCCTCACCGAGGACACATTTTTTTTTAACTGAGTATTTATATGTTATTCATTTAACTTTTCTTTTTCTCGAAATTTTTTTTTGGGGTTGCTTCAATACAACTCAAGATCCTGGCGCTCTTGACATAAGCTTGGATATTTTCAGGTTAGAAATCGAGCAGAAGATAGATGATTCGGACTCAGGGAATTTCTGATAGGTGGCCAGTACATATCTACCTAAGTAAGGTAACTACCTAGGGAAAGAGGCTCCACAATCGTCTTCGGGGGCTGGATTGCCCGTTGCGCCTTGGAAGCCAGCCGCTGAAGGACCCCCCTCAACCCCCGCGGGAGGTGCCCCAAGCTGTGCCAGCAGCGCATCTTTTCGATCTACGTATTGCATTACGGTACCTACCTACCTACCACCACTCACCTGCCTCGTACCTTTCCCGAAAGCCCAGTAGTGGCAGTAGCTGCAACTTGTCCATATCAAACCAACCCGCCGCTTCTCTCTCCCACCACCATCCCCGCCAGCAGAAGATATATACCATCTCCCGGCGACAGCGACATCCAGTCTCACCTTGGTTGTCCGACGGAAACGCCTCGACCTTGACGCACCGTCGCCCTCGCAAGCAAGACAAAAAATAATAGACGCATCGCATCGTGTGCCCTTGGACACGGCGACAGGATGGATTACGAGGCTCTGAAAGAGCAGTGGAGCGAGGTAGAGGACCGCGATGGCGTCCGCCTCAGCTGGAACGTCTTCCCCAGCTCGCGCATGGAAGCTTCGCGCCTGGTGGTGCCGATTGGTGCTCTCTACACACCTCTGAAGGAGAAGCCAGACACTCCGCTCCTGCAATTCGAGCCTGTCGGTTGCAAGCAGCCTTGCCGCGCCATATTGAACCCCTTCTGGTACGTTGCTTTACTCACTCTGCCCTTCTCCCCTGCCTGGTCCTTCCTGGGCCGCGGACGAACAGACGGACGGATAGGTGGATGGCCCTTGGACCTGTCGCCCCCGCGCACCGATGAAAATACCACGACTGCCTGCCACTGTCATGGTGGTAACTCGCTCGCCCTCTCTGTATTGCGTACTGACAACCCATCTGCAGCCAGGTCGATGTCCGTGCCCGTCTCTGGATATGCCCCTTTTGTCTCTCGAGAAATCCGCTGCCGCCGCATTACAAGGACATAACCGCCAATGCCATTCCGCCCGAGTTGCACCCCTCCAACACCACAATCGAGTACAGACTCTCGCGGCCGGCCCCTAGCCCGCCCATCTTCCTCTATGTTGTCGACACCTGTCAAGAAGAGGACAGCTTGGCTGCCCTCAAGGAGTCTCTGATCATGAGCTTGAGCCTCCTTCCCGAGAATGCCCTCGTGGGTCTCATCACCTTTGGCACCATGGCCCAGGTGCATGAGATTGGCTACAATGAGTGCGCAAAGTCCTATGTCTTCCGCGGCAGCAAGGACTACACCGCCAAGCAGGTACAGGAGATGCTTGGCCTGCTAGGACCTGGCCTCAGGCCTGGCATCCCGCAACAGCAGCCCGGTCGTCCTCCTCTGCCCATGGGCGCTGCCACGAGATTCCTCCTGCCTGTCCAGCAGTGCGAGTTCCAACTCACAAAGGCTTTGGAGCAGCTTCAGAAGGATCCCTGGCCCGTAGCTAGCGACCGAAGAAGCCAGCGCTGCACCGGCGTGGCCCTGAGCGTTGCCGTTGGTCTGCTCGAAAACGCATTCCAGGGGTCCGGTGGTCGCATCATGCTCTTCGCCGGTGGCCCTGCCACTGAGGGACCCGGCATGGTAGTTGGCCCCGAGCTGAGGGAACCCATTCGATCCCACCACGATATTGACCGTGATAACATCAAGTACTACAAGAAGGCCCTCAAGTTCTACGATACACTGGCCAAGAGAACCGCCCACAATGGTCACATCATCGATATCTTTGCTGGTTGTTTGGACCAGGTCGGTCTCTTGGAGATGAAGGGTCTTTGTAACTCTACTGGTGGACACATGATCTTGACCGACAGCTTCACGGCTTCCATGTTCAAGCAGTCCTTCGTTCGCGTCTTTGAAAAGGATGGCGACGGAAATCTCCTCATGGGCTTCAACGCTCTTTTCGAAGTCCTTACCACCAAGGAGCTCAAGGTCACCGGCCTCATCGGGCATGCTGTCTCCATGAACAAGAAATCAACCTCGGTAGGCGAGACGGAATGCGGTATCGGCAATACATGCGCCTGGAAGATGTGTGGCATAGACCCCACTGCCAGCTACGGTGTCTACTTCGAGATTGCGAGTCAGGGCGGCCCGACACAGCATCAACAAGGACAGCAAAAAGGCATGATGCAGTTTCTCACGTACTACCAGCACTCAGATGGCCAGTTCCACCTGCGCGTCACCACCGTCGCCAGAAACCTCAGTGGCCCAGCCGGCGACCCGGCCATCGCGCAGTCGTTCGACCAGGAGGCTTCGGCAGTTCTCATGTCGCGAATCGCCGTCTTCAAGGCCGAAGTCGACGACGGCCCTGACGTGCTGCGCTGGGTGGATCGCATGCTGATTAGGCTCTGCTCGCGGTTTGCTGACTACAGAAAGGACGATCCTTCGTCTTTCCGGCTGGAAAAGAACTTTACGCTGTATCCGCAGTTCATGTTCCATCTCCGGCGAAGTCAATTCCTGCAGGTTTTCAACAACTCGCCCGATGAGACGGCCTTCTACCGGCATGTGCTCAATCACGAAGACGTCAGCAACTCTCTCATCATGATCCAGCCGACGCTAGACTCGTACGTCCTTGCGGGAGACGGCAGCCAGCCCGAAGGCCAGCCCGTGCTACTCGATTCAACGTCGATCCAGCCCGACCACGTCCTCCTTCTTGACACCTTTTTCCACATTCTCATCTTCCACGGTGAGACGATTGCCGAGTGGAGGAAGGCTGGCTACCAGGAACAGGATGGCTACCAGAACTTTGCCGCCCTCCTCGAGCAGCCCAAGGAGGACGCCAGGGATCTCATCGGCGACAGGTTCCCACTGCCTCGATTCATCGTGTGCGATGCTGGCGGTTCGCAAGCCCGATTCCTGCTTTCCAAGCTGAACCCCTCGACGACGCATACCACGGGTGCGTACGGTGGCGTTGGTGCTCAGACGGCACAGACCATTTTCACAGACGACGTGTCGCTCCAAACATTCATGGACCACTTGATGAAGCTTGCCGTCAGCGGTACAAACTAGGATCCAACGTGAAGACTTTTTTTTGGGGTCCCGGTTCGGGATTTGCAGGTGCTGGTGGAAACGTGCCCAAGCAATGGAGCGAGTGAACCAACAGGAGATGGCCAAAATAATAGAAGCTTAGCGGGCGTAGAAAGAGATATCTCGGATTTCCCAATTGCTGTTCGCCAAATGCTGTCTGGCATAGTCTATAAATGGACGGTGTTTCAATGTGACATAATGATAGCTCTTGGCTTTTTGGGTCGATGTACGTTGCAAGGGATAGATACATACACATCTATGGAAATTGTGTGTGTAGTATGCATAATGTGATGATTCGCCTGCTGTACAACTGCGCACCAAGAAAACTGTACCACGAGCGTCCACTTCCTTCCTGCCATGCTGCCCGATTAGAGCCGGAACGGAAACATCGGGAGGAATTCCACGGAGACGGGCTGGCTTCCGGTGGAGTTTGTAAGACCCCATTCTGAAGAACACCACTAACCTACATAATTGCCTCCACTACCCGCACGTAGGTAGTAGTACCATGACTACTACTATTATTACACCTGCTATGCCATGAAAGATGCGTCCCTTTTATAATTGTACCACGTCGAAGAGAGGAAGAGGCGGCTTTTTGGTAGCCGTTTTTAGTGATTGGTATAGAAGGTGACATATTTTGAAATGTGCCGTTTCGGCGTGGCGGCATTGCGCTGGAGAGGCTGAACGAGAAACGGACGCTTACGGCAAGAGTGGGTACCTATGTTAATTATCGTCATGTACGAGATGCGATCTCTCCATATCAACTGCCTACAATGACAGATCTGCGCGGTTGCATGAGAGCAAATTTGGGGACGCCTACATCGCTTGTCCTTGCTAAAGGTGGTCCGTTCGAAAGGGCGTAGAAGTAATGTAATCAATAAGAAGTTCAACACTAAGTACGCTGTTGAGCAGTTGCGGATGTTGGAGGGGAACTTCAAGGTTTCGAGCTTATATGTATAACTCGAGTACTCGCTGCTTATCGGCGGATTGGCACAAGAGAAAGTGTATGGAGCAAAAGTGGATAGAAGATGCAATAAAACAGTATAATGCACATAGAGAAGCCGGTCCCGGCCCAGCACAAACCAGCACAACCGACCCATCCCCCACTTTCATTGGCCACTCCAGGTCAACCCTAGGGACCCCCCCACAGGATTTGAGGAAATTCTGCAATTTTTCCAGCTTGACCTTTCTCGAACTTGGGCTTTTCGAGAGACTCGCGACAACCACCACACCAACCGATCGGAATCTCAAGACCACCGTCACAATGCGTGAGTACAGCCTGCCGTCTTTCCGACAGAGGAGTCATTTTTTCCGTCGTCGCCTGCGCAAGATGCTGACCTTCGTGCCCACCGTACAGCTCCCAAGTTCGACCCCAATGAGATCAAGGTGATGTACGTATTTCCCGAGCCGGCAACGCGAATGAGAATCCAGACGAGAACGCGCTCGCTCCGACCGCGCGCCGCGCCTGCCCTGCCCGAGACGATCATGGACTGACCCGAATTCTTTTGAACAGCACTCTCCGTGCCACCGGTGGTGAAGTTGGTGCTTCGTCCGCCCTGGCTCCCAAGATCGGTCCCTTGGGTCTGTCCCCCAAGAAGGTCGGAGAAGATATCGCCAAGGCCACTGGTGACTGGGTATGAACACCCCTCTTTCGATCGATTTCAGCTCTGCAGTCTGGTCGAGGAAAAAAAAAAAAAAAAGAGAGGACATGATTTGACTGACGGGAAATGTCATTTTACAGAAGGGTCTCCGTGTCACGGTTCAGCTCACCATCCAGAACCGTCAAGCCGCCGTCTCCGTTGTTCCCTCCGCTTCGGCCCTCGTCATCAAGGCCCTCAAGGAGCCTCCCCGAGACCGCAAGAAGGAGAAGAACATCAAGCACACCAAGTCGATACCCCTGGACGAGATCATCGAGATTGCCCGCATCATGAAGCACAAGTCGTTCGCCAAGTCCCTCGAGGGTACCGTGAAGGAGATTCTGGGAACTGCCTTCAGCGTTGGCTGCCAGGTTGACGGACGCAGCCCCAAGGCTATCCAGGACGACATCGCTAGTGGCGCGATTGAGAGTACGTCATTTCTCACCAGCAACATATACTTGTGTGTCCAATAAGCTAACATGTCTGTCTTAGTCCCCGAGGAGTAAAATGGGTAGATTGATGATCAAAAACGATTTCCCTTGCCGCATCTTTCTAGGAGTTCAGGAAATGGCTTCACATTAGGCCTCGCCGTCAACGAATAAAGGAATAAGCCAATCCGATGCTGCTGCGTGAACCACATTCGAAATTCTTCGCCAGTTGCCCTCGCCTCGCCTCGCGTCTGTTTCTTCCCGCTGCTGGTCACCGTGACCACCCAAGACAAGACCACCTTGCCACACTCTGAGATATGCCCAGCTCTCCATGGTTTATTTCAATTTTATGTCAAGGAAGAAGAACGAAAACCAATTACTCACCGCAGCCACCAGCTAATTAGCACATGGAGGTTGAGGTCCATTTTTCATGGTTAACATGCCTCAGTACAATGTGATAGTTAATTTCGATGCCCCAGTGTTTGCAGCGTGGTATCCAAGGCAGCCTGACTGACCTTTCAGCTACTGTATCGAGCCACGCTTGTCTACTCTTGCCAACTACAAATTTCTTAGATTTCTGACTCATCTATCAAACAACGAAACCCTCTTCTATCAATAGGAATGCGACTATTCGAGATAGAAGGAACATATGTCATGCGTGCCCATATCAAAGCTGGTGCATAGAGAGCACCAGTGTTAGTGTCAACGTGGCAGGTCATGCTCATTCATGAGGTCGAGTTCGAGGTGAATAGCAACAATGCAGCAAGGCGGATGGCTTACCCATGAAGCTGTATAAATGTAGACAGAATCTACACGTGACGGCTACAAAGAATATTCTGTAGGTAGGGAATGTGATGACGTGTGTATAGATCCTATCTTTCGGCTCGTCACCCGAAGCATCATCCACCCATTTTCTGAATGCAACGGTGGGCCTTTGGAAAGTGTTACATCTGCAGACCTGCCATTCGCGAGAATCGTCACACCGAGAAAGATGTTGTAGAAGAGTGCAAGAGAGGCCTCTTGATTATAAACAGAGTGTCATGGATCGATCAGGCCGACATCGTCGTCACAAGGTTCCGATGGGCGATGTTCTCGACTGTCCAATAGGTGAGCATAGTACCTACCACGCCGCACATGAGGTTGCCACCCAAAGGGGCCATCATCAGCAATCGTAATCCTGCTGCAGCAGCAGGACAGCCACTCCCGACAGGCATAAGTCCGAGGGCCACGTATTCATGAAAAGAGAGACTCGGGCCTCTGTATCTGTCCCCTCTAGACGGTGCTACAGGCAGGCAAAGGAAGATGTTGCTCCCGTTCCAGTAAAGGACACACGGGGAGGGCTGCCTAATCGGTTACTGAATCAGCAAATCCTTACTCGGTATGTCCTCTCTCTTGCATTTTCAGATGGCTCGCAGCTTGTCACATTAGACGGGATAGATGATACTGACTGCTCAGGCGACATTCAATGCGTCTGCATAGTCCACAGGTAATGTTTATGCCTGGCACCCGGCTGGAAACAGACCCGGCAAGAGGTGAGAGTATAGCCAGCCAGCCAGCCAGCCGCCTGTGGCCAGTATCGCCCACAGACACAAACAGAGGGCGACTTGCTGTTGTTTGCTTACGGCGCCGCACCGCCCAAGCGAGCGGGTGTACGTATGCGTACCTATGTACGAAGTATGCATGTAGCCATGGGTATTTCGATGTACGTACATGTAGGTGTGGCCAGCCCGAGACCAAGCGTTTCCAGGTCATACACACATACATAGGACTCAGATGCATGGGCACATGCATGCATATCTACTCTGTACCGTAGGGCAGACATCTATCCACCGAGCCCAATTCACGCCTTGGTGTCGTGCCTCACTCAATCATTACATCCCATACATTGCGCTCACTGCTGAGTATGAGCAATTGTCCAAGCGATGCCAGATACCCACGTGAGAAGGCAGAAGGCAGGCCGAATGGAGGTGTAGTGATGGGGAACAGATACATGGGTCAAGTATACGGATTACAGGCGCGCAACAAGATGATCAATCTCACCTACCTACCTACGAAATACGTACCGCAGAGAAACGAGGGTGGTCAGAACGACAATTTAAGCAAGCTGGATGCCGTTGGGCTGGCTCATGTCTTGTGGGGTCCCTGGTATTGATTGCATTACGCTTCTGTCACCTTGGAGTAATACTTGGAATGTGACCCGATCCATCCACAAGACCGAGATTTGCGGGCACATATACCACATGTGGGATTACACATGGTACGTACCGCACAAACTCGTCGAAATCTCGCACACGAATAGAAAGAGAGAAGTAGACAACAGACGGAGAGGGCAGAGTGATAGAGAGCTCAGAGAGGGGAGAGTCAGAGAAGTTACCTACATTATGGGAATATTGGAGGGAAAAGGCCCCGTGTGGTTGATCCCTGCCGCAGTGGCCCGCGCCAAGCGTGGGTTTACGCCCCAGTCCAGCCGTGGCGCGTAACTTCTCATGGCCGTTGAGCCAAGCCAGTTTATGAATTTATGGAAAATCTCTCGATGGGTCTTTTTGTGAGATTTTTCTTTGGTCCATGCCTGACGCTCAACCCCGCCATACGTCAGCACTCGCCTGCCAGTCAATATATAGTGCAGGGGGAATCAAATCGGAGTGCTCTCCATTACATTCGTTCTATTAGAAGAAGAAGAAGAACGGTTCGAATGAGTCTTGATACACTGCATTGCTCGACGACTGGAGCTGGCAGGCAAGCAAGGAATGACAGGCAAGCACCACGAATGACAAGGGCGGGAACGAATGAAACGCCTTCTCAGACCCCCGACCTTGAAGAGAAGTCGACGCTAGTAGCCCTGCAGGAACAAAACCCTGGAGGGGCACATTGAGGAGGACACACTACCTGAGGTGTTGACGGGCGGGGACTCTACTGCTACTACCCATGGTACCATTACCACCTAGATAAAGTATATCATAACCTGCACCTACCTTGGGCTGGGGCAACGCTCAGCTGTCTGCTGTGTAGCAGGGTAGTTATATGCTTCCTCGGTGGTACGTAGGTCGAGATTGTGCTAAAAGGGCCGTAGACATATAATTTATTAAGCAGTGTCGAGTGAGCTGGGGCTGTCCTATTAATCTTCTAACAACATGTATACGAGTTTATGTACATTGTAGGCAGGGTTAGGTGAACAAGGTATAAATGATGCAATTTTCTTAATGGTTTGGCACTTGTCACCAACGCACTGTAGTTGTTGTTATCAAGAGGAACCCCGATCTCTCAAGAACATATTTGCTTTTAAGAAGAAATGAAAAAACAGGACAAGAATATGTTACTTGTATTTTATACTCGGTACCCATCCTATTGGCATTGATCCTCCCGGTTCAGCGCTTGCCGAGGCGGGTCACCTTTGCTCCCCTTTCGTGCTTTCCTCCCCGGTCCTGGCCCCTCCCCTCCCGCCGCTTTACTAATTGGCAGATTGGTACTTTGTAGAGAAGAAGAAGACAAAGAAGACAAAGAAGAAGAAGAAGAAGATGAAAGAGACGAGGAGAATACGTAGCACAACGTAAAAACAAATAGGCTACATACTACGTAGATGTGGACTCGGCCTTTCAGGCTGTTCTTATCCCACCGCCGGCCAAATCGTAGGTAGGCAACGCGACAATACATAAAAGCAGGGAATAAATGCTTTTAGTTGTTGAAAATTAGTACAACAGTGCACTACACATATACTAAGAATATAATAGTTGATAAAAACCATGATTATTCTCGCTTATAAACTGCGAGACTTGACTTGCCGACATATTCGCATAAAATATACCAGAAAGGCACTCACAGCACAACTGTTTATAAGTTTGTGAAGATAGGTAAATACCTACCTAATAATTAATAAATGAGCCAATATCTCCAGGCTGGCTGGCTGGCTGGCTGTTTGAAAGCCACCACCACTTATGCAACTGCATATGCAGCCTGCCCATTCCCATTCCTTTGCCCCCCCCCCGCACACAATCCAACGACCCGAAATCATTCTCCCATTTTAGCATGTCTCCATCTACGGGTCCAAGTAAGTAAATAGTAGGCAGGTACTGTTCTAATGAGCGAGAGCGCGGCATTGATATAAATTCGAGAAAGATGATGAATGACAGCGGACGTATACCGAAAAAGAGACAGGCGATGATGGGAGCAGCGAGAACCACGTGTTTATAATATGCGCCCAGTGCAATTTGACTCTTTGACTACCTGCGCATACACCAGGGCAATACAGGCAATACTTGAATATTCGCCGATCAAGTAGTGCTATTGTACTGTGCTGTACCGTACCTACAGTACCTAGGTAGATTGATCTCAGCTTTCTCGCCAAGGCATGCATGCAGTTGGCGGACAGACATGCTAAAAGTACCTAACCTTCCTGCACTCCATAACGTTTTTTTTTTGTTTTTGTTTTTTTTGCTCCCTCCCTCCCTTGGTCCCCCATAACCCCACGCCAACCACTAGTGATACTACTGCTACTATTGCACTACGGCTGGAAAGTCGCAAGTCTCTGTCAATCTGCCTGGCGATCGACTGAACCAGTTTTCCGTCGTCCCGAGATATTGAAACCTAACGTTATACTCCGATCCGCACACCACCAACCCCAGGACTGTTGGCATTTCCAACGTCTTTTGCGGCGTTTCCACGGCTTCCGGTACTGGCACCATTCGTTGCCTGTCGGCCACGACGAAACGTCCAGCTTTGCGACAGTCGTCCCTCATCTGACCGCTGTCGATCGATCGAGACGAGAAACAGTCGACTACAGACTGCCGCTGCTCACTATTACAACACCCCGAGCGCCTCGTCGACATCGCCGTTCCTTTCCAACCCTTCCTCCGTATCTGACGACTCTCGCTCTCTCACTCTCTCGCTCTCTCACTACCCATCGCCCTTCCCGACCTTGCGCCTCGCCTCCCGTCTTCCCGTCTCACGCTCTCCTCGTGCCTACTGGCCCTCCTACCATTTCCAGGACGGAGCACAATCGAGGGCGGGGACGACAACCCTCGAATTCGACGGGACAGCGCAGCAGGATCCCGCCACGTTTCTCGCATTTGGCCCCGTGAGGCCTCGCCGCAGCTTCTCTGGGCCTCCAAATGCATCCTGCCTCCTCTTCGCCCAGCCGTGCTGTAATCGGCAGGCTATGACGAGGCCGCCCACTCGTTGACACTCCTTCACGACGACCCGGCTTTCGCATAAATGCTGCCTCTAGTTCAGCCGCACCAGACGGTGCCCACGCCGCACGCGTTCGATCCTAATCCTTCTCTCCGCCAACAGCAGCAATCCTATTATAATCACAACCAGTTCGATCACCTCCCCAAGCATGGCCTTCTCACGCATCACCGTGCCTTCCCGATCCGTGCCTCGCAGCCGCCGCACCCGGCCCACCTGTCACGCGCCCGGGATCCCAAGGAAAACTACCTGAGGAGGAAAACGCCAAATGGGATCATAGACGCCGCCTACGACGGGACGCATGCGCAACTCGCCACGGGCCCGCCGCCCTTGAAGCATATGATTCTGTCCGGCGCCGCGAGCCTGTCTTCGACCCCAGCGGCCTCGACCAACTATGACTATGCTGCGGCTTGCCAGCCGGCCTGGCTCCCGCGCACTGCCTTGGCCACTGGATTTTCTGAGCCAAGAGGCTTCAACACGTCGGATATGAGCTCGTACGCACGGGGAATGAGCTGGCGCCAAGGCCTTGATCACGGTATGCGACCCGCCATGGCCGTAGACTCTGCGCCGAATGGCCCCCCGGCTGCCTATTATCCGTACAACAACTCCATGCGTGTCCCGGCTGTCGTTCAGCCAAACTACCAGCAGTCCCCCGGTCCCACCATATTCAACAACGGAGGCATGGCTCCCCCGCCAGCTTGGCCCGAGATGAATATACATGGCCTCGAAGCTACTGCATTTGGCATACACGCACATCAGTATATACATCCACAATCTCTCTATCCGCAGATGCCACTCCTTCAGATGAATGGGGCCGACTTCCGTCAAGATCAACTGCAGAATAACCTCCAAGCTCCTGCGCAGAGACTCGAGTCCTTGACACTAGAATCGTCCGGATACAACGGCAAAGGGCCACAGATGACAGATTCGCCGACGCCCACCGGATTTCGCGAGAAGGCTCTATCGAATGCACATCGAACCTATGTGGATTTGCTGGCCTTTCTGCATGCTCACAGAAAGTCTGCGTCAACTCGTTCTGTAGGTCGGCCGTCTTCTAAAATGATCATCTATCCAAAGGTCCCTTCTGTTCCGAAGCAACCCACCTCCAACTTCAACCGCCACCAATCCTTTGGCCATGGGAATCCTCCGCAGCCCATGTCACCTTACGATCAGCTACCGAACGCGGGCGCTGGGCATGTCATGAGGCTTGGAGAAATGCATGGCGTCCCGTTCCATTATCCATCTGACGGAGGATTAGGCGGTTATCACTCAGCTGGTCTGCAGCGCCCGATGACGGGTGGCTCACCCGTTCACAATGCCACATCAGCCGCAAATGTGCTACACCACTTGTGTGAACAAAGTGAGTGGAAATGGGTGGACGGGATGCTCCTCGGAGGCTGTTTATACTACGGACTGGAGAAGTACGAAGAGGCCCTCGAGTGGTTCACCAGGGTCCTAGTCGTTGACAAAAAGTAAGTATATTGTCTAGAACGAGATAAGGGAAGACAGAGGAAGAGGCACTGAGAGATATGATCATGTGCTTGCGACCATGTCACACGAGACTAACCTGCTCTTAGTCATGTCGAAGCGTTATGCAATAAAGGCGCAACACTATACTGTCTACATCGCAACAGCGAAGCGGAGCAACACTGGCTCGAGGTCGTCAAGCAGAAACCGGGCTACCTGGACGCGGTGGAACATCTTGTTGGACTCCTCTGTTCGGCACAGCGCAGCCGAGATGCCGTCGGGATCATAAGCAGCGTGCAACGTGCACTACAGATTCAAGAGTATCACAACTCAAGTCATATACGAAACATTGACGGGCCGGATCTGCATATTCCCACGGCCGAGAACCTGGCTGCTAATCCGGGCTTTCCAGGGTACATCGTCGCTACAGACATTGGTTCATTATCGGCCCAGCCCGGCTTTGGCTCAAGTGGCTATCAAATCCCCGGAAGCGAAAACGGCCGGATGGTCGCCTTGGTCCACGCAAAGGGCAACATGCTCTACGCCTTGAAGGACATTGATCGGGCGTCCAGGGCCTTTGAGGAAGCAGTACTCATCAGTACAGGAAGGGGTGTCAAGTGTGTTCAATCCTTGATCGACAGGGTACACTATGTTCTTGCTCCCCAAAATACGAATGCGCTCTTTGGTCAAGGTTCGCGAAGCTACTCCACAGGCCCCCTTTTGTTGCCACCAGCAAAGGCGAAGCTCACGGCTGGCCTTGTCTTCACCAACAACGGGGAGCTTCCTGGTTTGCGGTTCGTACCCAATGGTGTCTCGAGAAAGTCGGCAATATCTACGACGAGCAACTCTTTACTGTCTTTGGCCAAGATTTTCCAGGACGGAATGTCTCACGGGGGCTCTATCCAAGCTCGTATGAGGCAGGCGCCCGGCGTTGGCGATATCCTGGCCCTGTACTATCTTTCCCTCTCTTTGTCTGAAAGTCCGTCCACGGCCAACAATGTAGGCATCCTGCTCGCCAGCGTCCAGCAATCCGCAATACCGCAAATTCCGGCTCAAAGGGAAGGTTCAGCGACCTATTCCATCCCGGGCATAGTCCCAGGGAGCGGCCTTGACCTGGCGCTGGCATACTACAAGTACGGCTTAGAGCTCGATCCCAAGCACGTCCATCTCCACACCAACTTGGGCAGCCTTCTCAAGGATGTGGGACAGCTGGATCTGGCCATTGGTCTGTACGAACAGGCTGTCAAATGCGACGGCACCTTTGACATTGCACTGACTAACCTGGCCAACGCCGTAAAGGACCGCGGCCGCATAAACGATGCAATCATGTATTATAAGCGTGCCGTGCAGGCCAACCCCAATTTTGCCGAGGCCGTCTGCGGATTGTCGACGGCACTGAATTCGGTCTGCGACTGGCGAGACCGTGGCGGAATTATCTTTGCGGGCTACAAGTACGACCGATGGCACGTCAACGAGGATGGCATGCTACAGGATGCGAGGAACACAGCTGCCAATTTCGGCCTGGTCAGTCGCGTAGCCGACATCGTCAGCCGCCAGCTCGCAGAATCTTCGCACTGGGGAGCTGGTGCTTTGAGAAATGGCACGCTCGAAAGCGTTGTCTCGCAGTTGCGTGCCGCTGGTGCAGACCGGACGGACGGCGGGCTCGACCTCGAGAACGAGATCCGGAACTGGGCAGGGCGCAACTGGGAAGGGTCTCGGTTGCTGCGTCTGCTGGAGCGTTCGATCAAGGCAGCCACGCGCCTCTGGTACCAGGACAAGTATGTTCATGATCGAGTGTCTAGGGTCGGCTACCCTCGACCGCAGATACCAGCGTCGCTGACGGTGCCCTCTGCTCCTACCGTCTTGCCGTTCCACACTTTCACGTGTCCTCTGACCGCCAAAGATATTCGCATGATATCTCAACGCAACGCCTTGCGTATTTCGTGCTCCACCTTGCGATCGCCCTGGCTGCCCAGCTCAGTCTATCCTCCTCCTGCGCCGCCACAGCCACACCTCAATATCGGCTATGTGTCATCGGATTTCAACAATCATCCGCTTGCTCATCTGTAAGTCTCTCCGTCTGCTCACGAGACGTCTTCCTGCTGACCTCTGATACCAGAATGCAATCCGTCTTTGGCATGCACAACACAGCCCGCGCCAAGGCCTTCTGCTACGCTACCACGGCCAGCGATCGGTCCACACACCGTGAGCAAATAGAGCGCGAGGCACCCGTCTTTCATGATGCCAGCAGCTGGTCGACGGAGCGTCTGGTCAATCAGATCGTGCAAGATGGAATTCATATTCTGGTCAACCTGAACGGGTATACGCGCGGCGCTCGCAACGAGATATTTGCGGCGAGACCGGCACCGATCCAGATGTCGTTCATGGGATTTGCAGGCACACTGGGGGCCGAGTGGTGCGACTACCTCCTGGCCGACGAGACGGCTATACCAGCATCGACTCTGCGGCCCGTCAGGAGCAACCTCGGCCTAGAAGATGTGTTCCGCGACGAGGAATCGGCCGACGCAGAAGATTGGATGTATTCGGAGAACATCATATTTTGCCGGGACACCTTCTTCTGCTGCGACCACGCACAGTCAAGCGGGCCTGAAGAAAGGTCCATCACATGGGAAGCGGAACAGTCTCGGAGGTGGGAAATGAGAAGAGAGCTGTTCCCAACGCTTCCCGATGACGCCGTCATTCTCGGGAATTTCAATCAACTCTACAAGGTATGTCGACACGAATGGTGCACCACATGATTCTCGCATAAAATCTTTCTTTTCTGACTCATGTGCGTACAGATCGATCCGGCGACATTCAGGTCGTGGCTACGGATCCTCTCCAATGTACCCAAGGCGGTGCTTTGGCTGCTTCGGTTCCCCGAGATGGGCGAGAACAATCTCAGGAGGACGGCGAGGCAGTGGGCCAGCGAGGAGGTTGCCTCGCGCATCATATTCACCGACGTCGCCCCAAAGCAGCAGCACATCTCCAGGGCTCGCGTCTGTGATCTGTTCTTGGACACTCCCGAATGCAATGCACACACGACGGCGGCCGATTGCTTGTGGTCGAGCACGCCGCTGCTCACACTGCCGAGGTATCCCTACAAGATGTGTTCGCGGATGGCAGCTTCCATACTCAAAGGGGCTCTTCCCAAAGGCGAAGAAGGCGACAAGGCTGCCGAGGAGCTGATAGCCGAAGATGAAGACGACTACGAAGCTCTCGCCACAAGACTAGCGGGCGGTCTGAGCTACAAGATGGCGAACCATCGCACATACGGGGAAGGTCGAGGAAGACTTGCGGAACTGCGCAAAATTCTTTTTGATGCCAAGTGGACATGTGCCCTGTTCGATACCCAGAGATGGGTCAGAGACTTGGAGGATGCCTACCAAGAGGCTTGGCGTCGCTGGACAACCGGCGAGGGAGGCGACATATATCTGTCCAAATCTCTCTAGGTGACGGCCAGAGCTGGGCGGGAGTTACTGCTACACGGATACGCGCAGGTGCGCACATAGCAAGCAAAGGTGTCTTGGCGTTTCTTTTTCTCTCTTTTTGTTTGTTTGTTGAATTTGTAGCGTTCATGAACAGGTAATCATCTTGGAGGGTTATTCAACGACCGAGGAGAAGCAGGCAATTCCGGAGAGTCTTGCCGGGGACTTTTTTCTTTCTTTCTTTTTCTTTTTCTTTTTTTTTTTCACACCAAGGGGATGCATGGCATCGCGGCGATAGGGGATGGGCTCATTCCCATATTTGTTTGGTTTACTGCCCGGATTTTTCCCCCGAGAGGGAGAGCGAGAGGGCGACTGGCGGACTTGAGTTGGGATCACGCAAGGCATAGATTTTGTGACGGCTCAGACCAAGTGCTGGCAAGGGTTTCGTTACATGGAACGGGGTGCTCTTTTCATTATTACATGGTTGGAATTGCGTCAGGAATTCAGGATGTTCGTTGCCAGGAATTGGCAAACTCGTTGCCATTGTGTCGTTTTTTTGCCTTTCCTCTCAACCAACTTCTACTGCCTTCCGCGTTCTTATTTTATTCTTTATTGGTGGGAAAGAGGAGGGGCGACGCTCGCCAGCCCCATTTTCTTGTTTCGATATCATCTCGAGAGGGAGAGTTGCAATAGATATACCCAGGGCCATTCTCATCACGGATGGGCTCACGTTTTGTACAAGCTGGCAAGGTAATTGAAAACCGGCATCCATGCTATGATCCGTCAGACCCTTGAGTCCTTCTCCCTCCTTATTGTTCCCTCCGCCTCTCATTACCCGCTCTCGAGACGTCTCCCCCTTCCATCCTTCTTTTGAGCGGCTCTCTTGCACCTCGATGATATCGCGACTCGAATCATGACCATGTCATTCAAGACGGGGTGTCCGGGTTTACCCTACCCCACACCACTTGATCACGGCTCTCGTACGACGGTGCCGGCCTGCATCGAGTGTGCGATACAACAGCAGCCGGCAGCGAAGGAACGAGGATGTTTGGAATGTAGCCAGCCTCGACCATGTAAATCTCCCGGAGAAGGAATACTTGCGATTCTCTCGAGTCGTGCTCGTGTGTCATTGCTTACGAATGGTCCCTGTGTTTGTTCTGCGACTGGCTGGACCCATGCGTTCACCCAGTCCCTCGCATGTCCGTATCGCATCAGTCGATCCAGCCCTACATATTACATGACATGCGCCCTGTAATAAATGCTTGCCTTTTCTTTTTTCTTATGGTTGCCGCCCCCCTTCTCCTCCCCGGTCACTGTCGACCTTCTCGTTTTGCTTTATTCATTTACTTATTTTTATTTCATTACAAATATACTTTTTGGGTACAGAACTTTGCTATACAGTTCCAATCTATGTGAAGCAGTATTTCATGGAAGCGAGAATGAGAACCTCGAGTTTGTTTGGTCACTGCAACCGCCTTACAGCGGCTCTTTCTGCATTGTTTTGCCAGGGCAACTAACCCCTCTTTTCTTTCCTTTTTTTCCTTTCTTTCTTATTTTCTGTCTATCCCTGCTTCACCGCGTTGATGGATCGAGTTGTAAAACCGCTTGATTGCCCTCTTTCCTGGATATCGGTAGGTTCTATTACGATGTTAATGCGTCCCTGGACCAACACACATGCGCGCGCGCACACACGCACACACACACATGTACAGCCTTGCCAGGAGTGACAGGCACTGCACGTATGTACATGACATCTGTGGGATGTCGATGTCCGGTGTGGCCACGACAATGCGACGGAACGAATGGCTACAGAACGGACTGCAACATACCTAGACAGGGGCATATCTTCGCTGAAGGGCAGAACCGGGGTGGCATGGCGGCACCGCGGCAGTATGGGGAGAGGCCGAGACACCCACGCATGAAGAGCAGGAAGGGAGGAGGACTGGCCACTGTACACGACCTCTCACAGCACGAGCGAGGGTTGCTCTCTCATCAATCTAATTACCTGGCCAGTCAGATTGGTGGACGAACTGCCATTGTCCAGCCGCAAGTGGAGAGACCCAACGGCCAGGGTGGGATTTGGGGCCGGCAGAGTGGTTTTTCGGCCGTTGCGGTTCTCCATACCCCTGAAGCGAGACAGGGGCCGCGATTCAGCTGGGGGTCGACTTTTACCGGGGCGCTGGGTTGCAGGAAAAAAATGGCGGCCGTGGAAGGACTGATGAAGGGAGCTGAGAGATCTGTAGGAACAGAATGGGTTGCGACAAAGAAGCATGAGGGAAATGCTTGAACTCACGCTGTTGGACTCGGTGCTCTGCTGGGATTCGTAGATTTTCTAGATCCAAGCACAGGGTCAAATCATTCCTGCCTGCGATCCTACAGGTATGTATGCTTGTACGAGGTACCTCACGGCCAGATCATTCCATGTATGTATATATAGCCCAGTCAATATATCCATTATAGTGTACAGAATGAAAAGAGAAGGCCATAGAGGACTGACAGATGATCATCAGCATACGGACATGCAATTACGGCCACCAAAGGAAAGAGAGAAATAAAAAACATGGATTCATAGGTAATACAAAAATCACGTAGTTGATGCCCATCCCTCGGCAGTGGCTGTCCAAAACCAAATTGCCATGCGGCACTCGCTTCACTTTGCCTGTTGATGATGACGGGGAACTGTAGGGGCGGGAGGAAAAAATTGACCAGGCACACAGTACATGGTAGTTTCGAGATCCATTCGAGAGAGAGCAACCCCCGGCCCGTCCCCCCAACGCACCAGCGGCCGCTACACACCCGGCAGCGAGACTCCTGTCCGGGGGAAAGGGAGGGTTGTCACCCTCGCAAGACACTGCTGCTTCTTACACGCGAGTGAAACGTGCTGTCGTGGTGGCCGGGGGGACATGATGATGGATGTCGTTGGGCGGCGAGGCCGAGAGAGTGCCTACCTATTAGCTACTCACGGTTCCTAGGATTGCGTTTTAGGTGTATGTGTTTTAGGTGTGTGTGTGTGTAGCACAGGCACACACGCATACACTATACTTGGACAAACTATACATCACTATAAACGAAGACCGGGGGAAGATGGGGCTCGCTCGGATTACATACATACCATTGACTCTCGTGTGTAAGGTAGATAGATCATCACGGCGCTGCGGTTGCGACTGGACCGCAAGGGCAATCGTTGGACCCCCCTACGTAAGAAGATGGTTTGTTCACATGTTCCGACGGAGACCCTTTTTTTTCTTCCCTCTTTTTCCACTCCCCGGTTGTTCGAAAGTACCTAACCCACTCCCTACGAACGGCCAACTCTAGAGAGGCAAGCAGTGAGTGGGTGGGTGATGCTATCTACTACTATCTAGTGTACTACGCTGGGTATCGTAGTGTAATATCCCCCATTGCCCGTCAGAGCAACGATCTTCCGCAAGCGCCCACCCACACTGACTTTGTGGGTCGCCCATGTTTTGGAAATTAGACATTGAGAGTTTGTTCAGATCAGATCAGATCAGATCCGACTGCTCGGTGCAGCAGCTATACCAGGAGCCGTCCATGTAGTGTACATTATGTACCTACCTAGTTGGCCAATATACTTAACAGATACCAATATATATATAATCTGTACCGTATAAGAGCTACGGAGTAATATCTGTAAGCCATGTGTGTGTGTGTGGCTTGGCGAGGCGCACACACCCAGAACGGGCCAAGGTCGGGCTGCGGCACGCAAGAGACGACGTGTGAATGAACCCGAGCGCCGGTCGGTCTTCTGCCGGCCAAGCCCCGGCGGTCATTTTATGATGCCGACCGACGGGAGCTGGAGCATGGTGTCTGTAGAGAAAAGCGAGGGAGAGGAAAAAATTTAAATTTTTTTTAGTCGGTCGGGCGTTGTACTGTTTGGAAACCGCCCCCAATCTTTCTGACTGATGATCACTCACCCCCCCCCCC